>JAXCGZ010023687.1:20000-29381 GCA_037179515.1 Halocaridina rubra
ATAGAATACTTCCTCCGTGTTCCCCTGTGTGCTGTAGAAGTATAATAAACGGGACGAAAAGAGGGGACTGGGAATCCACTACTTCGTGTTTGTTAGCCACCAAAAGTATTTTTTGCTTTGACTCGGCCATCCTCTTTATAACAAGTATTATGACTTTTGTAAATACATAGAATAATGAAAGATAAAATAACTATGATACTATTAGACCTGAAGTACCCATGGCACCACCAGCCCGTTGCGATACTAAATTTTGGAAGATCGAGCCCACCGCAGGGCGTCTGGAAGAGTAACTACCTTGAGTCCCCAGCTGTCCTGGACAGCTCTTATGTTAAGTCTTCCTTAAGTTACGGATCCTTTTCTATGCCTACATCTACACATAATATTCTTGCATCTTCTTTTTCTTCTTTCACTACAACTTTTCCCCGCTTATACATGGTCGCTGTTTCTTGAAAGCCGTTTCCAACGATTCCTATTTTCGACGTCATCCACTGTAATATATTTTTATTCCATATCAGCTGTTCCACACTCCATCCACCTTCTCTTTGGTCTCCCCCTCCTCCTCCTACCTGGCATCTCCATCTCCAAAACTCCTCCCAACATACTCCTGATCCCTCCTCATCACATGTCCGAACCAGCGAGGCTTCTTTTCTTGGATTTTCATTGACACTTCTATAACTTTAGTTGTTCCTCTTACTAAATCATTCCAAATCGTATCATTTCTTTTGATTTCAACCATCCATCAAAGTATCCTCATTTCTGCCATATCCATTTTCTTTTTTATATGATATCTTCATAGGCCAGGTCTCTGCTCCATATGTCATTGCAGGTCTCACTACAGTTTTATGCACTTTTCCCTTCAGTTTCACATTTATCCTCCAGTCACACAACACTCCAGATACCTTTTTCCACTTGCTCCATCCTGCTTGGATTCTGCTGTTTACCTCCACTTGGAGTTCTTCATTTTCTTCTACATATGAACCCAGGTACTTGAATTTTTCTGCCCTCTTGACAATTTTCTCCTGTAGATGTATGTCACCCAACTGATTGGTGGGATGACAACACATATACTCTGTTTTTGTTCTACTGATTTTCACTATTCTTGCATATTCATTGAATATCTCTTATCATCAATTCACACTTGACAAGTCACAACATTCCCCATCTCTGTTTCTTTTTGCTTTACGTTTCTTCGTGCTCAGGCCAGATGAGGGCAATTTTCTTCGCCCGTCCTGGTTTCTAACAAAACAACCACACAAAAATACTATGATAAAGTATCTTAAATACTACAGAAATTTCACCATTACATGAGAGTATTAAGTTCCAAAATAAAAAATAAAAACTTAAGTACTAAAAGAGTTTCATTAAGAAATGAGAGACATTACTAAAAAAAGGGTCAAATAAATGAGAAACATTACTAAAAACTCCCGTCACTAAGCCAACGTCTGGAAGAAAATCACCAGAATGTAAACAAAGCTGAATGGCGGATGACTGAATGCCGACCGAGTTGATTATCTCATATAACTAGATAATTACTAGTACGTATAACTAGATAATTACTAAGTGTGGGTTTAAAGACCCATTTTCGTTAATTATTATAATAAATCAAGCTTTAAAAGTTAAAGGTTTTTAAAATCGAGAAAATGGTTGGTTACCAATGGTAATTATCAATATATGGTAAAATGCTTATAGATCGGGCTGGACACAGGTTAGAGCTGGGTAACTAACACTGGATGCTCTTTTTAACGCCAAGAGGTGGGTTAGAACACGGGTTAGTCACTTCCTGAGTCGAGTGCTCCAACCAGTGGGCTAACCCCAGACCTTAAATTTAGGTGAATCTATCTATATACAAGAGCATAAAATAATTAGGTATGAGACGGGTGTAATAGTAAACATGTACCCAAGAGCTGCAGGACTTAGCAGATTAGTTACATGAATATACATTATTTTTAGTACATTAATGAAAAATTGGGTAATTTAACAGTTTAATATCGCACACTATTCCTAGCCAACATAGATGGCTAGGTTAGGTTATGAATGGAACTCTAACATGACAATTCTTAACCTAACCATTCATAGCCTAACCTAACCTAACCAAGCCATTCTTAACCTAACCCTCTAAGTTTGCTAGGAATAGTGTGCGATATTAAACCGTTAAATAAAAAAAATGCATAACTATTTAATTTGACACCACCACTAAGGAAGAAAAATCATATGAATATTGTTGGATAAGGTTAGTTAACCATCTCTTAGGAAACGAGTTCATAACTGAAATAATTATATTTTTTAGTTGTTTAAATAGTTTTTCGATATTTTGTAATTACATTATACTTGCTGGGGGTGTGGAAGTAAATGTAATTCGTTTTGTCATTCACTAATACGGGAAAAAATAATTTAACCCATATATTACTCTTCCATATATCTCATATTGTCAACTGGAGTTATATGTGACTATAACTTATTTTATAATAAATTTTTCCTTAAAGTATGAGCTATTTTTATAAGTGATAGGAGTGCAGAGTAATAGTTAGTTACACCATATTGTCTTCATCTATTAAGAACCGGGGAAAAACTGATAGCGCCTCCTCTGTTCGCTTCGTGTACATATCTGCTTTATTTGAGTGACAACTACAGTTTCAATTGTATTACAGGTGTAACTGTTTTGATCCAATAATGGGTTTGTTAACGGATCCTGGAGTGGAGCGGAGCCGCTTACCAGCCATGCTTGAGAAACATCATCGACCTATTTGCCTTACTCTTTATGTACTGGGCATAATTTGGTTCTTAGCATTGGCGCACAACAATTTCAACCATGGTAAACTTCAAATTGTATCGCTGTTAATAATTTATAACCTGTGAATTAAACAGTAGAAGTATTGTAAAGTCAATGTGTACAGTATGTGATGTACATTTTATTGACCACTTTGTAATATGTACGACATTGTTTTACTTTCTGATCTTGTAAATTAGAGTAACCTCAGGGTGCTTTGGAGATATTCATATTTAGATTGCAAGTCACCTAACCTAATCTAACATTTAATGGGATTATTTAATTTACAGGGGGTGCAGGGTTACTCATTTATACAAGATCCCTATATTTTTTTTGTACAGAATGAATCTATTGCAGTTGTGTGGTATCGCAACAGTAAATCAATGAGATTAAGAACTTTCTGATGGTGAGTGGTATTGTAAATTTCTCTATCTTCTTTCCAGGAACGTATTTTTCTGAGAACGCTCTTCTGCCCGGACTCGTGCAAGGAGACTTCGAAGGCGACTCGCGAGCTTTACAATACTTAGATGTATGACACTAGTGAAAAATAGTCACCAGAAAATATATTTCATAGCATTTTATATTCTAATTCATTGAGACATATGAATTCTGGCTTTTAACTATATATGGCAGAGGTTATAGATGTTGCTTCTGTTTTATAATTAAATTCCTATGACTATACATGTTCTTATCCCTTACTGTAAACTCTGTCAGTATACAAATCATTATTATGATTACACTAAGAATTATTCTTTATTTCAGAGTCTGAAAATGGAAGTTGAAAAGTATACAAGTGGGATGCCATATCCTTGGCTAGTTGGCCAGTTGACCCAGTTAGGTCTTGAGACTTACACTCATAATTTCACGCTGAATTATCCGCTGGGTCACGGGAAAGTAAGTTAATTCATAGGTGCTCCCCTAACGTCAATATAAAAATATTTACAAAACTTTTCATATAATGGAGTTAATTCATAGATACTCACCTAACATCACTATAAAAGTAACTAAAGAATTTTTTCATATATTTTCATAAAGTATAATTTTTTAACTCCTAAGTTTATGCTGAATTATCTGCTGGGTAACAGGAAAGTAAGTATAAAAGTATTTACAGAATTTTTCATATGTTAATGATATTTTCATGAAGTATAATTTTTTAACTCATAAGTTCACACTGAATTAATCACTGGGTAACGGGAAAGTAAGTTAATTCATACATACTGACCTGACATTAGTATAAAAGTGTGTACAGAATATTTCATATACAGTATTTGCAGTTAATGATATTTTAATAAAATATAATTCTTGTAACTTCTACACAGTTAAGATGAAACGTCTGTGTGAAAACTGTAAAATATATAATGCATTTTGTGATTTTGTAAAGATAAGTACCCCCAGGGTGCTCTAAAGTTATTCATATTTACAAGGCAAGCCACCTAAGCTAACCTTTCATGTAGTTACTGAACTTTACATGGTGTACTGGGGGTTACTTATCTTTTCAAGATCTGCATTTTCTATCGTGCCTAGCTAATTGATTTAAACGTAGGTGTTCAGTGGCAAAAATGTATACGGAATCCTACGTGCTTCCCGAGGAAGTAGCACCGAGGCTATCGTGGTCTCCACTCCTTATCGTCCTCCCTCGTCACTCCTTCAGGGAACGGCACCATCAGTGGCACTAATGCTAGCCATGGCTCACTTCTTTTCAAGTAAATAAGTATTCATTATTTATCTAAATTTATACTAAAAATGCTACCATGTATAAACGTATTCAACTTGGGATGTGACTGACCCAAAATCGAGCTCATCGCAAGGCGTTTGGAAGGGCAGCCAACCTTAGTTCCCCAGCTTCAACCTGTCTCTCCACCTTTATATGAATTAAGATTAAAAGTGACACATAAAATGGCAAACAAACATACAAATAAGTACTTTGCATGCATCATAACCAGAACCTTTGTGTTACAGAACAAGTCTATTGGGCAAAGGATCTAATATTTTTAGTAACTGAGCATGAACAACTAGGGGCTCAAGCTTGGCTTCAGGCATATCATCGGACAGAAAGCGGGGCTGGAATTTTGGACTATGGTGATCTGGAAGGAAGGGCTGGTGCCATACAGGTAAGGGGACTTACTGTACACTGAGCTAGTGCCATGGTAAGAACTTAGATGTTTCATGCCAGTATGTGAATAGCAGCCACCATGTTCTGGTTGGTAGCACTCGTGACTTGGATTTGTCAGTTCGTCAGTTCAAGACCCGTCAGTCTCTTAGGTTAGAATGGGCATTCACACATGGTAAATGTCACACTGCCAAAGTCCTTAGAAAGAAGGCTCTGTCCTAGGATTAATAGAAGAGGGAGCCCGTGACGTAATACTGGCTCATCATACTAGTATCTAAATATATATGGAACTCCTATGCTATTGTAATGACAAGAATTTGCTTATTTGAATTTGTTTTAACTTCCTGGTGTTTGTTATTTTTGAGACTATATTTGTAAATAGTTTTGTTCTCAATTACTGATATGAATGTTTTTTTGGGGAGGCTTATTGTATGGAAGCTACTAGGATTACTGTAGCTTATTTTACTTAAATTTCAGGCTGCAATCAACTTGGAAATCTACAGCTCGCAAGTGAGCCATATTGATGTCAAAGTGGAAGGCCTCAATGGTCAGTTACCCAATTTAGATCTCGTAAACCTAATTCATCGTTTGTGTCAGAGAGAGACTGTCTATCACACATTTAAGAACAAGGTAATGTATTATTTGTCCAATTTTGGGTAAAATATCTTTTGAATAATTGTTGCTGCTTTATGCTCTTTTACTCTATCTTAATTCCTTTTCCCACTGTTCAGCAAATTTGGGCACAAGGAAATGAGGGAATTAACCATAAAAGCAGGAAAAGGTGGTTAGCATCATCTTGCTAACTTTTTCTTGTATTTGTTTTAGTTTCTACCTTGGCATGGCTAGTGCTGACTGGTAGGAAAAGGGGTTAATGCTTAGGTCCACTTTTGGAGGTTAATCTCAGAAAATGAGTAGCAGTAGAAGCCAAACTTGCCACAACTAAGCCCTTCACCTCATGAGGCACAAGAACCCATCAGAGGCTTTAGTCACCCATCTGATTACCTCACCTCTAAACGCTACACAATTTTTTTCTGCACTGAGAAATGACTCTGAAAGACTCCTAGCTGGAAACATACAACCCACGAAACACATCATGGAAGACTGTACTGCACACAACCACATACGCCTGGGATCAGCAGTGGCCTTACTTAGGGACTCTGAGCTCTACTGCCGTGTAGCTCAGGAAATGGCAACAACAACGACAGGAAAAAGGCACACTCATATATCTTTAAACATACTTAGTTTGATCACACTCATGCAACTACACATTACAAAGAGGATATAATAACATGCTTATATCATCGCAAACTTTAAAACCAAACATCAATCAGGTTTTTCTTTGTGTTTACTGTGGTCATACTATATGGAATTCAAATCTGTCACTTTATATATGTCTTCACACCTATTCATTCTATTTCTTGTGTTCCTCTCATTCTTTTAAATGACAAGCCCTTTCCTTGAGTCCTTTTAATGCATTATAAATTTGCTCTTCCCTTTACTTCTATTGCTTCAGTTTCCATTCAGATATTAAAATCTGCCAGAGGCTTGCAGATTCGGTTAAGTCTGCCATTTTAAGTTATTATTAATTCCATTTAAATGGGGGTGGACACAGGTTGGAGCTGGGGAAGCAAGGCTGGATACCCTCCTTAAAGCCCTGCTATGGGCTCAAACACTGGTTTGTCACTTCAAGTCGAGTCAGCTTGAGAAACTCTGCAAGTGATTGAGTATGAAATGGTGTGCAAGTTTATTGGTATCTCTATTTAATTTTATGGTTGCGGCTGCTTTGTTGATATATGAATTATTAAAAGAAAAAAAGCAAAGAATTATTTTATGAGTATACTGGAAGGATACTATCCAAGTGAGTCATTGAGTATCCCTTGCCTCCCATAGTTTTGAGTATCTTGCCATGGATTGTCTTCTTCTCTCTCTTGGGGAGGGGACAAGAATACTACCTCCATGTTCCCCCTTTTATCTTAGAGCTAGACTAATTGGAGCATAGAAAGGGGACTGGGTATCTTCCGTTCATATTTTCCTTCTGGAAAGAGTCAAGGCATAATGCTTAGATATGACCACCCCCCTTGGAAGGGGGATAGTAGCCTATATTTATAGATTGTGAAAACTTTTACCCTGCTGGTATAAGACTGAAATTGGAATATGAAAAAAAATAATAATAATGGGGACTGCGGTAGTGCAGTGATTGAACGCTTGACTTGGGAGGCGACAAAGCCATGATTAAGCCCACCAGGGGTGTTAGGAAGGCCACCCAGTCTTAATCCCCCAGCTCCAGTCTGTGTCCACCCCCTAAATAAGGACTAATAGTGACACTTAAAACCAGCATTTTTTGTGTGTGTGTTAATAAAGCTAATATAGTTTTGTTTTCAAACTTTCAGGGTGACCATCCTCAACCAGAATCCTTCCACGGATGGTTACACCAGTTAAAGACTTTGTTTGCGATGGTAACGTCGCAAGCCTCGGGAGTTCCTACAGGAAACCATGGCTTGTTTCACAGGTATGACATAAAATGGATCTTTGTAAAGAAGAGTAACCCCTGGGTGCTCTAAGGTTATTCATATTTACATAAATTACTCAACCTAACCTAACAATTTACAGGATTACTTATATTTACATGGGGCTTTGGGAGTTATTCATCTTTACATGATCCCATAGCATTAATTAAATGACCCAGTCCGTGATTTTACTTTGATATAAAGGACAGAGGAAGATATAAAATGAATGATGCATATTTAAGTATTCTGAAATATTCTCTTACACTAAAAAAATAACGTTCCTTCCCTTCCAGATATCATGATTTGATTGCTTAAAAACGGCATTAAGTACGTTGGAGAGAATCTAATACTTTATACAGTTACATTCTCCAGAATTAAAGTGTGTATAAACAGCTATAAATATTTTATATATGAAAGTTGTTGTATGCTGTCTTATGTATTGGTATTAAACCCCATTCAAATGGGGGTAAGCAGACAGGTTGGAGCTGGGGATTTAAGGCTGGGTTCTTCTTTAGCCCCACAGTGGGCTTGTACATGTGTTTGTTACCTCCCGAGTTGAGCGCACCAACCACTGGGATACAATGGTCCCCTAAAGTAAACTATTTTTTTTCTTAACCATAATGCTGTTTCACTCCAACTATCTGAATACCAAAACTTCATAAGTAATTCCTATAAGTTGTCTTACTTGAAAAGAAAGGAATTCAAAGGGGACTGGAACGCTAACCTTCACTACCGTATAACTATTAATTAGTTACAATGTTCTCCATTTGCACAGCAGATAAGTTATGTAAATGATTCTATTTACTGGAATTCAGCTTATAAATAGAGTAATGCATGTGTGCAACACCAGCAATAGATTTGTAACTTTAATCTGTGGTTATTACATTTAGAAAGTAAAGACGGTAAAGGATAATATGAGCTGTTGTTTGCCATTTTTTGTGTCATTCCTAATTCTCATTTGAGTTGGGGTTGAATTAGATTGGATGTCCTTCCTAACGTCCTATGGAGCACTTGAACATGGGACTGTGATTTCCTCTAACCACTGCGCTCTTAGGGTGCAGACTGTATGTAGGTTGGATGTTGCAGGAGGGCAAGAAAAACAAAGGAATGGGAATTTAGTATTTGCTACTTCTTTAGATTTGTTTTCCTGATACGAGACAACTAATAGATGAGGCAAGAAGCATTTGGGCTTTTATGTAGTCCTACTACTTTGGTAATTGATAAGTATTTATTGTTCCCAGCAAGTGAAAAATCCTTTAAAGAGGTATGACATAGCAGCATTTTGTTATATACAATATATATATTGTCACCCACTAGTGAAAAATCCTTTAAACAGGTATGGCATAGCAGCAGTTACCCTTGAAGGACAAGACAGTCAAGGTAGAAATCGACGGTACGTGTCTATGCACCAACTGGGACGTGTCTTAGAAGGAGTGTGTCGTTCGCTGAACAACCTCTTGGAACGCTTTCATCAGTCGTTCTTCTTTTACCTCTTGCCATCAACAAATAGATATATCTCAATTGGTGTGTATATCAAGTTCATGTATGTACATATATCTCAACTCGCAAAAGAGTTTCTTTGTAAGAGATCATTTAAAGGTCAGGTATCTGCAGAGATATACCTTGACTCAGTGAAAGGATTGCTTTCCAAAAGATCATTCAAAATTCAGAAATTTCATGAACATACCTTACTCACGAAAGTGTTACTCTGCAAAAGATCATTCAAAAGTCAGGAGTTTCATAGATATACCTCGACTCACGAATGTCAGCTATTTTGTAAACCTAAAAGAGTACATAATACAAAATACAAGTACAAAATATATAAAAAATGTAGGTCACTTACAATATAACACATAAAATATCAGTATTCTTTTTGGTAATATTTTAATAAGAAATAAATGCAATCCAAGTAAGTGTAATTGCAAATACAAACGCTCCCCAACTTACGAATGAGTTACGCTCTCTATGGTCATTCGGGAGAGAGAGAGAGAGAGAGA
>JAXCGZ010023688.1:0-29348 GCA_037179515.1 Halocaridina rubra
TGCCTGCGTATGAGCGCGTATATGGCAGTACCCACAAATAAAATGTCGTAAGTAATATGAACAAGTACAGTATCACGGTCGTGCCTGCGTATGAGCGCGTATATGGCAGTACCCACAAATAAAATGTCGTAAGTAAAATTCTGGAGTGTTACCAAAAGGGCACAGATCCTATGCAAAATACACCAACGATAAGCTAACAGCTTACTAGGCAGCCAGATTACACATTTCTACTATTAATGAGAAAATTTATTTTCATGTGACAACTCAGACACATGAAAGGCTTAGCCTAGGCTCGATAAATGACACCAAAGTTTTTCTTCCAATCTATGAGCAGTCAATGCTTGAATATAAAACACAATTATAAGCAAAAATACTTAATATGCTTTCTCCCAATTCCTAATTCCAAGGAAATTAAACAATTCCTAACAAGTATCACCCTTTAACGGATATATAAAACACGAATGTTTTAAAACTCAATCTTATCACGCAAATAAATGAAATTTTAAATAACACGTCTTCTCGTCATGCAAAATTTCTTAAGTCTGTTACCACATAATCTCATGTAGATTTCCTGAAATATTGTTTACCACATGGGAAACAAGAAAATATTAGTTACCATAATCAATATTGAAAATAAAGAAAAATTTCTTATCCGCAACGTTTCTAGTGCAAAAATTTTCGTGTGCAGCCTAAGATTCATTCATTTCAATAATCGAGCCAATGGTAATCGGGTTTCAGGTGCAATGTTAAAAAGCAAAATAAAAATAAATTTATAAAATCAGTCTGTCTGTTCGGGTCCCTGTTCGGGCGCCAAATTGTGGGGGTTTTAGGATGCTAGAATGTTGTTAAGATTCTGTTTTACTAAGGGGACTCAAAGTACCGAGCTCGGTTAAGAGCTCACAAACAGACAGGACAGATATTTGTACTTGAACACCCCAGCTCTGTTACCATTAGTCGGTTAAATGAAATTCAGAATTCAACTTTCTTTTAATTTTGGAAATGCAATGACATTAAAAGAATTGAATTAAATTTCTCAAATTAAATTTTATGAAATGCTGCCTCGAATCCCGGAGGTGGTGAGTATGATTTCGTTTCCCGGCACCACGGACGTATGCCAAGACTTTGGCCTCAACTCGATGATTACCTCTGTCACACAAGCAGAGTAGAATACAGGACACTGCAATTTCAGAAACAGAAATGACACACTGTTTATAATGGGAAACTGAAAGCATGAGCACACATATAATGAGTTTCCAATGTCATTCTACTGGATGAATATATATTGGTTATTCACAGCTAACCAGAAATATTTATGCTACCATAATAGCATACAAAACCATTAATTCTTTACTGGTTTTAAGAAAACAATATATTCACAATAAATGAAGAATAAGCAAGACAAATACAGTACTGTATGTATTCCTTAAATTGTGGGCAACCACAAAAGTTGCAATGCTTATTACTGATTAACAATTAATATGGTAACACTCTATTTAGGATAAAGGAAGAATCTACGAGATAAATACAGTATTCATTCACTTTTAGTTATCAAGAACTTTGCAATAAAAAAAAGGGTGCAAAACCACCTTTTGAGGTATTTGCAACTTATAACTCAAAACACTTTATCCCCAACATATGAAGAATTAGCAAGATAAATACGGTATGCATTCATTACATTGTGGTTAACAAGAAATATTTGCAAAGCCAACTGGGAAAAATTACCTTTTAAATATTTGCAATTTTTTTTTTAGCAAATAGCTTTATTGACGAGTTTTTTGACGTAAAACACTTTATTTACGATGATAGAAAGGGGTGAAATGAAATTAGAATTTATTAGGAAGAGAGATAGATTTTTACGGGCTCATAACCAGTCTTCAGAGGATGAGATTTTCGTTTATCACATTCAGTGAAAAGAAACTTCTCAGCAATGTATATCCGCTGTAATTTACAGGTTAAGGAATTAACTTTGGCATGTGAGATTCCAGTTTGGTAATCTACAAAATTTCGTGTGACTTGGAAGGAAATCAGAGAATATAAATCCATAAGATTTATCCAGTAACGAATGTAACTAATTCTCGAAAATAAACCAATTTGCTTGACCCACGAGCTTTACCATACACTATCCCTCACCTTGTTGTTCTAGATGAATTCCTTGTTGTGCTAGATGAATTCCTGTGAAGATGCCACGTAATTAAGATTTGAAATAAACTTAGACTACCCAGGCGAGATGTTGCCTCTGGGCAGTCTCGGCGCCAAAAGAGAGCGTCTCCTTGTTCCTCCTGGTGAGTTCATCTGTAGGAGACATTTCTAGAGCAGTCATTGGCTCTGATATCATTTTAAGGACTATTTTAGTGGTGGTCCCTGGCAGGCAATTTTAGCAGAGATGCAAGGGAGAGACAGTATTTTTAGGTGCAACAAGTGGAAGCAAATAAAATAAAACGAGAATAATAATGAAAAGTTAGGTTACTGGTTCTTTTTTCTCTCTCATAATTTTCTTGGCTCGTAGCAGACAGAAAAATAGGAGCAGCCTCTATATCGGGGCTATACTTCTACACGTACAAGAAGAGTGAATAAGGTATTTAAAATTAGCTATAAGCTAAAATACAAATTGCAAATAATCATAATCTGCGAAAGTCAAGAAGTGGGAATTAATTTTTTTAGTTAGAAAATAACAGTTATGTTAAAGGGAATTATTTTTTTTTAGTTAGAAAATAACAGTTATGTTACTAATTTATTTAATAAGGCATCTAACAGCCTCTGTTGACATTGAGCGAAACACTCTGTCACAAAACACACATTACCTTTGACATCTTTTGAAGCCTTCCAACAAACTTGTTTTAAATGTCCTTTCTTACCACATAAATTACATGTTAAATTCTTAAAGCGACATTTTGCACTATCATGAGGGTAACCACAGTGTTTACAAGAAACTGACTTACTCATGGGACCATTGGTTGGGGTTTTAACCTTTTGAACAACACCAGCCTTTTCAGAAACATAAGCTTGTTCAAAATTCAAAACTCTCTCAACTATTTGGATAGAAGACATAACCTTCAAATTTAAATTTTCAGCAACCAGATTTGAAAAATAAACCTCATTTTCAAGAGCCATAAACAACTGATCCCGCACTCGAGAATCAAAGTTGCTACCAAAATCACAGTCTTTGGCTAGACACTTCAGGTCTGCATACAAATCTTTTAATGTCTCACCTCCTTTTTTCCTCCTTTGTTGAAAAGCCAATAAACTTCTATGATAACTAGGCTTTACATCATAATGTGCCTTAAGTAATTTGCATAAATCCTCATACGACTTAGTATGTGGTAAATCTGGGGCACAAATGTTTCCTAAAATAGCATAAACTTCAGTACCAATAGAAACCAGAAGTAAATTTTTTTTACTATTTGCCTCAGTTATTTCTAAATTTAAAAAATTTGCTTCCAACAAACTTAACCACAATTCAAAAGAAATCTTTGAAGGATTAAAATGATCAATGTTCACTCTGCGGTTAGCCCTATTTTCATTTTCTTGAGGCATGATTATAGGCTAAGTCACTGGGTGAACTGGAAATAATCTCAAAATACACAACATGCAATCATGGCACAGACAGAATAGGCTAAATATTATAGCACTGACAACATAAGCTAAACATCATAGAACTAGGCTAGGCCTATATGCAATTTGTTTTACTCCACTCCTCAAAGCACTGGGGTTAAGCACCATATGCTTACGGTAGGCTATGATCAATCAAGGCTACCGTCCACAAAACACTGGAAACAAGGTTACCGATAAACACAATTGGCCTACCATAGGCTATCATCAATCTAGGGTACACCTTGGAAAATAATCACTATAGCTTTCCAATCTTGAAAAAATCGTCAGCATTAGGCTTAAACATTTATAATACGGCATCTATGAAGGCTCCAATGCTAACTGCAAAACTTGATCAAAACAGCCTATGGAGGGTGGCCACGGGAACGAAAATCTCGGAAGTCAGAAGCTTACCCAATTTACCGGCTACCTCAAAACTGCAAAAACTTCACTTAAATACTGCAAACCAGAAGTTCCTTTTGCTACTGCATTGGTCCTTTGTACCTCGTCGCCATTTGTTCCATACTATGGTGATGATAATTCAATAAAAATCATGAGAAAAAGTGGAGGTTTTATTACTCAAACTTAGATGTCCGACATGGCGTGTTCTCCTCTAGTGAAAACAACAAAACAATAGCGCAATGCAAAGCGCACGAATTAATCAGCTCAAAAGTTATACATAACAAACAGTTATTCGAGTGGTAGTCTCAAAATTGTCTTTTATACGTGATAAGTACATTAATGTTCCTGTAACCTTTTTGCATACTTTATCTATGTGGGAATCAAACAACATGTGGTTATCAAAGTGAATTCCTAGGTTTTTGACTGTTTTGCTAGGTGTGATAATATTGTCGCAAAAATTAATTGTTGTGTTTTCTGGAATTTGTGCTGTGTGGAACCTTGAACCAATAAATATGCACTGTGTTTTACTTTCGTTAATTAACAGCCCAATTTCTTGGAAATAGGTTTTAATTTTTGACAGAGTGTTTTCTGCTCTTAAAGTTAGCTCTGGGAGATTATTAATATCACCACTAAGGAGTAGTTGAGTGTCATCTGCATATTGTACGACTAGACAGTCAGAAATGAAAGAAGATAGATCATTTACGTAAATGGAGAAGAGGATAGGACCAAGTACTGATCCCTGTGGAACACCAAATGATAAATTTTTTGGCACAGAGATAATGTTGTTAAGACGTATGGACTGTTTACGATTAGATAGATACTCGCTAAACCAGCTTGGATCAATATTTAAGTTAATACATTTACTTAAAAGAATTTCATGGTTTACACTGTCGATGGCTATTGATAAGTCTAATAAAATTAGCAAAGATATTTTTTTCATATCTATATTATTATATATACTATTCGTAACTTTAAGCAGTGCAGTTTCTGTCGAGAGTTTTGGTCTGAAACCATGTTGGCTAATCGTTAGTAGTCTATTTGATTCTAAATATGACATAAGTTGGCATGCAACAATTTTTTATAATATTTTAGAGAAAATGGGTAGCAGGGAAATGGGACGATAGTTTGTCACATCTTCTCTGTCCCCCTTTTTATGCAGAGGTATTACATGTGATATTTTCCAAGAGTCAGGAAACTTTTTAGTAACAATGGAAGTGTTCATAATAGTTAGAATATAGGATGCAATCATGGGTAGAGCATCTTTGATGAACTGAAATGGTATACCATCTGAACCATAAGAGCCAGAGTTTCTTAGGCTATTTATGGTAAGAATTAGGGTAGCACAATCTATAGGATTTATCTTGAAGTACTCTCTTGTGTTTTCATTGGAAGAATTGTCATTTAAGCAATTACTCATATTCACTGAGTTGATGTTTTCTTGAGTTTTTTCATATGTAATTTTGCCAACGTTAGCAAAATAGTTATTAAAGTTATCTGCTTTGTCTTTCAACTCCGTAATATTTTCATAACTTTCTGAGGTACTCTTTTCATTTGGTATCATGCTTCTTATCACTTTCCATGTTGCTGCTGTATCATGTCTAGAGTCATTAAATTGTTTTTTGTAAAAGTCTTTTTTACTTACACCGATGAGAGATCTGACACGTTTCTTTTCTGTTTTATAACGTTCTCGGAGAGTCATATCATATCTATTCATTTTTAGCTTTTTTTGTATTTGATTTCTGATTTGCATTGCCTCTTTGATGTCATTAGTTAGCCAGGGGGCTGAGGGGCGGGTTATTTTTCTTGTTACAATGGGTGCACAACTATCTAAGCATTCAAGGAAGACTTTTGTTAAAATCTCAACCTGCAAATCGACGTTATCTGTGTATTTAATTCTATTAAGTGCATTTGTGTTGTTGATTAGTGTTTCACAAAAGATATCAGGGGAGTAATTTTTTAGACACCGGAATGTCTTGAGGAGAGGCTTCCTTTTGGGCTTGTTTATGTTTAGCATAGCAATGTTCAGCTCGTGGTCTGCAATTGGGCAGGGAACTACGTCCCAATAGGGTATACTTTCCACTTTATTTGTTATTATCAGATCTATAAGAGTCCTAGAATTAGGGGTTATGCAGGTCGGTTTTGTCACTATTTGTGTTAACTTCACAGTCTTGATCACCCTTTTCATTTTGTTATCTGCTGAGAGCAAGTCATCATTAAAATCACTAAGTATGTATATGGGTTTATGACGCACACAGATATTTCTGAATGTTTCTAGCAGATGATTGAATGAACTGGTAAGTGCTTTAGGGTGACGGTAAACACACCCTACAGTGAAAGCTGGAAGTTTCTGATACTGCACAGTGATCCATAAATCTTCGAGCTCCTCAGTTTTTTCTAAACCTGTGGTTATTTCTGAAGCACTAAGATAATTTCTAACATAAATACAAACCCCACCCCCTCGGCCATGGTCATTGCGAAATATTTTAAACTCTTGGATATTCACATATTTATTTTCAGTTGTAGGAGGAAGCCAAGTTTCACTTACACAGAGGATGTCTATGTTGTAGTCTTTTGTTAGCATTATTATTTCCTCAAAATGAGCGAGCAGGGACTGAGCGTTCACATGTACTAATGTTACATTCTTACCATGTTTCATTGGGGTGGTATCCATAGTCATAGTTGTAGTTTAGACTGTGTGATTCTGCTGGGAATTCATCATTGTAGTGTGTTCTGGGGTTAGCCCATGGATCCTGGTGTCTGTACCTGCCGTTGGATGTGTAACGCTGGTTTGAGTACGTGCCGTGGTATGATCGGGCCTTCCCAAAGTTTGTATGCCTAGGTGAGTGTCTAGGGTTGTAAGAGCCATCACTCCAGGAGAAGTCTCTTGTGCGTGGACGGCGATAAGAGAGGTTTGTATCGTGTCTCTTTCTGTAGTCTCGCGTATAGGGGATTGTTTCTTTAGCTCTTTGCTGTTTATTTCGGTATGACTGTAGTTTGGGATATTTTGTAGAATACCCAGGTTGTGTCCATTGTTTGCTCCCACGAAATGGCTGGACAATTGTGCCTGTAGGCCATTGCTTCAGTTTGTAAGGCACATATTCAAATCCTTTCAATATCGTTATTGCGAAGGAAACCCAGTTTGGTTTGCGAGAAAGCTCCTTAATCAAGACTTCTTCAGAAGGAATGCCTTGATTTGTCAATGTATTACGTATCTCTCTCTCAAAGGGGTTGCCAGGAATGCGAATATATATTTGAGCTGTAACCCTTGCACTTGCATTATTGGGCAACTGTGGCTGTGGGGGAGAGGACTTCGATGGAATGTTTAGAATAGAGACTGCTGCTATTTTGTCTTTTCTGTTTTCTTCATTATTTTGCAGCCTATTGCTGGGTTGGTTATTTGTGCTGGAAGGTGTAATTTGGTTGTCCTGGTTAGTGATAGTTGCTGTGTTGTTAGGAGTAGTGGAGATTGACTCTATATCTTCTTCGCTGTTTTGCAACTCTTTACCAGGTTGGTTGTTTGTGCTGGGAAGAATCTTGTTCTGGTTAGTGCCTGTTGTTGTATTGTTAGGAGTAGTGGGGAAGGACGCTGTTGTTTCATCACTATTTTGTAACCTGTTACTGATTTGATTATTTATGCTAGATGGTGTATTCAGGTTGTCTTGATGACTATCACTTTTATCTGGATCTACCTCTTCTTCACTACCACTGTCACATTCGTCTCTCAATGCAATGAAGGAATTGTGAGTAGAGACAGAAAACCTAGTTTGCAAAACCTGAGGGTTGTTGATAGAAGGGACAGCATCGTTGTTAGGTGACAGAACTGAACTGAGAGGTGGAGATGTTTCTGATAGGAGTTTCAGCCTAGAATTATCTCTTTTAAGTAGGACAATGTCAGATTCTAGCAAACCCACCTTGTGTTGTAAGGCTTTCACCTTTTCAGCATCTGCTTCCAAAATTTTCTCCTTATCTGCAAGACTTTCTATCATTCGATGTAGGTCTCCTAGGTCGTGTTTTTTTTTAGACTCTATGGATTTTACAACCGAAGTTTGAGGTTGAAAAAGTTTGTCAAGTTCACCATTCATTGAGATATTCAGGACACTTGCACTAAAAGTTATTATGTTTGTAATTATGTCTTTTTTAACTCGTTTTTTTATGGTGTGTTTACCCGAGTCTGAGAAGCTCGCACTCTTGCTGCTGGTGATGATGACCTTGATGCTGGGGAGGGTTCTCTGGAAGATGGTTGCATCTGTAGGTGAGAATATTTAGTCGGCCACTGGCACCAGAGTTTGCATCATTTAGCATTTGTCCCAAAATATGCATGAGCACCTCAAACGTTTGGATGCTCTGATGAAAAGGATGCAGCTACTGGCAATGTCGAAGTAAAGATGATACAGTATATCGTGGTGCTCTCAGCAGAATGGTGTTGTACTGTTGATGGCTGCACAACATGGATGTGTATGTGCGGTTTTATGGAGACAATAGTTTTCGATTATGATTTTGCATAATTTGGATCTGGTAACATGGAGCATTTTGGCAACACTGTAATGGGATGTTGTTTAGTGTTATTTGGCGAACGTTTGGGGGTGGAGAGCAGTGCTTGTGGAGTTGTCGAGTTGGTTGAGTTGTGTGATGGAGTTGCTTTATTGGCTGAGTTGTGAGACGGAATTGCTTATTTTTGAATTGTGGAGGCTTAGCGGGAGCTCCTAGTGTAGATGTTGATTTTTTTTTGTATGTGGCAGTTTGGAGAAAGGGGGCAAGAAATTTGGTTTTGAACAGTTGTGAGTAGGCTTTTAACTTTCAATACGAGCAGATGGAGTTAAGTTGAGGTAAGTGATATACATTATTTTTTTCTATCTTGACCACAGTATGTAATGGCAAGAATAAATATAACTGTCTTGGAGTGGCTAGAAACTTATTTGGAAAAAGGGAACAGAGGGTCAGATTAAGGCATGCAAAAGATCCAAAAAAGTTAGGAGTAGAAAGTAGAAAAGACCAATATTTAGCTATTTTAGACTATAGAAATTTTCCATTACATAATTTAGGTTTCAGTCCAGCTAAAGGTTGTATGGGCAAAGGAGCTAAGATATTGTTCCCAATTGTGTCATCTTTATTAAACCCCAACAAATTGATAGCAAATTTGTAAAACCAAGAAAGGCAGTGTGAAATAGTCGAAATAAGTGCCATAATGATAGGGATGCCAAGGACTTGCAAGAACTGGCTGAAAATGATTCTGTATGCATAAAACTTTCTATTCTTATAAAATAAATGGAATCATAGTAAAGTGATTAAAAAATTAGAAAATAAACCTTGTGTAGTTGACTCTGATGATGATATGTTAAGAAGGAATAAGATTCACTTGAAAAAAAATGAGGTGGAAAGCCCAGAAAAAGTAAATCTTGACATTAACGTCAAATGTGATCCAGAAGGTAGATTATTACCAAACTTGTAAAGAATGACAGTAAAACCCAAGTGAGTTCTATGAACAGAAATGCCAGAAGTACAAGGAATAAAATGTTAAGTAGATTTACAGATTTTGAAGTAATAGAATATTAGTTGCCATTTTTAATTTTTTTTCTTTTTTTTACATGAATAGATACTAAAACATGCTTTCTTAATGATGCATATTCTACATGATTTAGTAAGAAAAAGAAGCACCAAAATGGCCTCCCAAAAGTGAAAACATTTATGCATTGATAGAGAGAGTGGAAACGTGTTGTTTAACTTTCCATATCACGTATATAACATAAACATAAACATTTACTCTACCACTCTGCAATTAAGAACCGTCTCTGTAGTACTCACCTCAATGGTAATTGTCGGACAAACTAATAAATTTCATCACAGAGAGACTGGAATAAGACAAAACAGCTTATGACCTATTTTACCACGACATATAAATATAAATAACAATCGGAGCTCTGGAGAAAAGCCTTCTATGTCCTCTCTTATTAACAACAATGAACCAACTCCCCTCAGTGTTGCCAACTAGTACCCAATACCAAAATACAACACATACCCTCATGATCTTAAGATCACACACAACTTCATATTATTAGGACCTATGTACTACTTTAATGGGCCCAACATATGAATTCAATTGACATGAAAGAAAATAAAAGTACCTCAACATAAATAAAATTAAAACAACAAAACTAACAAACTACCAAAGTAATAAGAGAAACAAAAGTTTATTCTACGTCTGTGACATAGTCTTGCATCCATACAAGAGGTTTCTCTGAGGATGCTGATCTCACTCCTGATCAATTACTGGTGGCTCCTCGCGTCCTTCAGAATACAGCAATTCCTTATTTGAGTCATCATCGGCATCATCAGATGAGGACAATGGAGCTACAATTGTCCGGACATCCAACACATGTCTCGGCATACCATCAACAGATATATTATTTTGTGAGTTCACTTTAGTAGCGGTTCCTATATTCCACTAAGTGGTACAATGTGAGGTAGGTGATTTTACCCAACCCTCTTCTCCCATTTTAATTGGCAGGCTATCAATTTGGCAGTCATTGCCTCATTTGGGTTCACTAAAGGATACCTCCACTCATATTTGTACACAGAGCGTTGAGGCACAGACAACTCATCCTGTCCAGATCTTGGTTTACTGTTGTACAAGTACACTGCCTCAACGGGAAAAATCCTCCTCTCTGGTCCTATGATGCCTCTCTATTATTCCGCTTCCTCTTGGTCTATAGGCAGCCCAAACTGCCCTTTCAATATTCCAATGATGCAACATATCCTCTAAATACTGCCACTTAAAGGCTATGCTGTTGTCCAGTAGCAGTTCGTCAACTGGGCCCCTCTCCATAAAAATGTTCTCCAATTCTGCTGTGATGCGTTGTGCATGTTCTCTCTTTAATTTCCTCCATATAGTAAAGTGGCCTGGGCTGCAATCCACAATGGATAAATAGGGAACACATCTATAATGAGCTGTATCTATAGCCAGGCTTTGCCAATTATGATCAACACTAACTTCACCTCTCTTATGCACTGCAGGAGCAGGATCGTATACAACACTCTGCCACCCTTGAGACCACTGAGTCCAACTTGTTGCCCAAACATAAGGTTCTGTCAACTTCCATGTCGTGTTTTTTGTGTAGCCCTGTTAGATCTACATTTACCGAGGCACCAGCACACATATGTGCTTGCCCATTGTCACCTACCTCAACATCCACTAACCAGTTCTTTTTAACTCTAGTCAACTCATCAGCTTTATTCCTTCTCTGTAGGCACCAATGTCACAACAATAGTCAACCCAAACTCAGCAATCATATCCTTCAAACTTCCTAAACAACATTTGATCATTATTTCTCCAGCTCCCTTTGTGTGAACACGCTTTTTGGCACTTATCACACTTTTCAACCATGACCCAGCAGTTGCAGAATCAATTCTCATCACTATTGAGTTTAGACCCCATTTAATGCCCAAATTCATGCATCGTCAACAAGATTGCAGTTTATTTCTAAAACCACTCTAACTGCAATTTTACTAGCATCAGACCAACACTACACCGTGCTTAGCGTCTGACACAAGTCAGCTTTCTCTCTTACTCTCTCAGTAACTTCCTCAATTATCAGCATTGACTGTTCACCAAGAAAATCCTCCCAGTGTGATCCTACAGTTTTCCTCTTAATAAAGCTGCATGCAACGTGCAACCACATTGCTATGGGATAATGCCCCACCAGTGTACCGCAAACAGAGAATAGTTCCCTCCTCGTAAGTGTTTCAGGTACGTCAGGTACTTTATTACCTCTCTGAAACATCAACTCGCCACCAACTTTTGACAGTAACAGCCCTAAAGCAGTTCGTCAATTTAGTGACAGGTTTTTTTTTTTTATCAGTCCAAGTTTCTTTAGGAGCCTGATCACCTCATCAGTAAAGACCTTTGTCTCATCCACAAAGATGTTATCAGTATATGGGCTTGTAGAATTCTTTATTTTTTCATCACTTCTTAAAACATTCTTTAGAATTTTCGACATAATACAGGATGCTGAGTTCAACCCAAACACCAATTGTATAAGGCAAAACGTTTGACCCTTATAGTTAACTAGTTGGTACAACCATTATTGTTTGTCAGCTCTCAATTGTAGGTAGCCTAGCTTTAAGTCAATGACTGACACTCTCTCATCTGCATGACGCCAATCGTGCAACATCTCACTACATATGGCAATCACCTCATCACCTGTGTGACATTCAACACATTCGTTCAGTTCACGAAAATCAAGCAAGGGTCTCACTTTGTCTTTTGTGGGTTGCTCCACAACCATCAGGACAAGAATACCTGTGTTAATATCTTCCTTCAAAGCCATGAGAATCCCTTCTGCAATCCATCTGTCTACTTCATTTTGAACTCATCTTTTTTCCTACCCTCAAGCCTCTTATCATAATAACTAATTTAATTGTTTGACTTCACAGGTCGATTATTCTTCCATAACCACCTTACCGTCCATTTCTGCCCATTAAACTTAGCATAAAAATCTGAGTATTCAATAACTACCTTTGCACACTCCCCATCTCTCACAACAGAAAGGTCAATCTTTTGACTAACTGATACAACCTCAATGGTACCAAAACATACCCTTCCACAGTTAAAGTGACACCACCCAACTGATCAATCACATCAACACCAAGCACCCCATCAACACCATCAACTAAATCTATCAGACACCATAGCTTTCTAATCTGACTTCCATCACAAGTATCAATATAAACATCATCTTCACATTGAGCCACGTACCTGGAATAAACTATTGTTGTTGAACAGCCTGTATCTACAAGTGCTTTTGCAAACACATAAATATTACAACATCAACAATTGGTAATACATTGTAATTGTTCCTTCTTATTGGTAGGGCGACTAAGGGCTCAATAACCACCCTACTGGTTTCCCAAAATCCCGAGTCCTATTCTTGACAACGACTAGCTACATGACCCATTTTATTACACCTAAAACACTGAACTTTTTGCCCTTTGCAATCTCTTATCATATGAGGGCCACCACAGCAAAAAGACAGCCATTTAAACTGGCGAGTATTTGGTTTACCTGTTCCCTATTCCATAGAACTAGCCCTTCTAACAGACTCAGCTGATACACCACCCTGCTGTTTTGATTACAAAATTTTAGCATGACTGATCAATTCACTCATTCCCAGTTTCAATACGCTTGGGAGTTGTTGTAAAGATACACTGATATGGTTTAGAAACCAATTAGTAAACGTTAACTTCACTGCATATTCCAACCCATCCATACTAAAGTTAGCTAAAAAGGCCAACTGCCTAATATCATTGGCAAAAGCATCAACTGGTTCATTTGTCTATTTCATATGAACCAATTTGCCAAATGCAGTAAATGCATCGTTTGTAAATGCAGTCCGCAATTTTTCCTGAATTTTACTGCATCAGCCTTATCCTCATCATTCAACTCCAAATACAGTGCAAGCGCATCCCCTTCTAAATATAATGGAATAAAACTAACCAAATCTGATATCTTCTGCAACTACGCAACTAAGGTTATCTTTTTCAACCACGAAACAACGTCGCCTTCACCAGAGAACGGCTTACTCATATCAGTGGTAGCTTTGGATTTCGCCATTTTCAATCTCTCCTTCTCGAAAAAGATCTCTATGCCTAAGTAGTTTGTAATTTAAAATCGTCTCTGTAGTACTCACCTCAATGGCAATTGTTGGATGAACTAAGAAAGTTGATCACAAAGAAATTGGAATAAGACAAAAAGCATATGACCTATTTCTACGACGACAAAGAAATATAAACAACAATCGGAGCTCCGGAGCAAAGCCTTCTATGTCCTCTCTTATTATCAACAACAAACCAACTCCCCTCAGTTGCTAACTAGTACCCAATATCAATATACACCACACATTCATAGGCACTGTCAGAGATAAATCTGCTACTACATTTACCGAAAAATCTATTTCATTCTCTATCTTATTAAGTTCTGTTCCTGCTATTGAGTACAAAACTGGACTCTCTTGCACTCTTGCCAATTCTCATTACATTATATTTTTGAAGTACTGAATCTCATTAGCTACTTGACTGACCATTTATGTAGACTATTTAGGTCTTCCTGATATTCTCTGCCATTATTATTGCATTTTAATTTGTTAACCATATTTGCATAATCCACAAATACATATAAAGTAGTACTACAACTAATCCCTGTGAAACCATACTGCTACCTTTTTACCAGTTTGACACTTCCTCCGTTCCCTCCGTTCAAAATAAGTTTCTAAAAAAAAAAAATCACCTATTCCTGTTATTACATGCAGCTTATTAATAAGCTTCCCATGTAGGAACATATCAAATGCCTTCTGATAATCTAAGAATATGCAATCTGCCCAATTCTCTCTCTCTCTCTCTCTCGCTCTGTCTCTCTCTCTCTCTCTGAGTTTGGTACAGAGTGTAATGGCGGTATTGAAGTGTTCTGTGCACGGATTTGTCATTCCAAAATGGAAATTATTGTCAAAGAATACAATGAATTTCATGTTATATATTGTGATTGAATGTGATATACCAATCACTATGCCGTAATAACTAGTGTTCATGTATTTGGCCAGTGTTTAGAAATGTGTTGAAAGGCTGTTTCGGATAGTCTCTTCTACTTCGTTTTAGCATTTCCTCTTCAATTTCTTCAATATTGTTGCATGCTGCAAAAACACTTATTGTATTTTTTTTTTTAGAAAAATTTAAATCTGAAGTGTCCTTCAAGTGATTTCAGAAGAAATTGCCTGTATAACTTAGGTTTCTGAATTCCATAATTAATCTACTTGGTCTGCAGTTATCCTGCAGCTTACTGTGAAAATCTCAAATGAATATTCTGATTGGGGATAAATTGAAGACTACGTACTAGTGGACACCTTTCGGGTGATTTCAGGAAATATAGTAGATACAGCCGGTATAGTTACAACAGACGACTAAGTGAGCTCTACAGTTATTGCTGATTTCTGAGGGTTCTACGGTGCAGTTTGATTCCCCACCGTGCCAAGATTCATAGTAAGACACAGACGTCATTTCAGTGTCAACAGTGCTTTTTGGGGTCATTTTGGACTTAGTCTGTAGTTTCGAGAAAAAGCTATCTGTCAGCGGTAAAATCCCATTCGTTTGGCTGACTCGGATTTGTGCATGTGCCGTACGACGTGGGGTGACGTCATGCTTTCCCTCTCTCGTTGACGTCTCTGCAAGCCAGTGTTGCCACCTCACCTGATATCATGGACTATTCTGGACCATCCTCTGTGGCGGATATCGAGGCCGACATAGTCCTGTGTGACGAGGATGGCCAGGATATGCGGGATTGGCCTCCTCTTCCACCATGTAGACATCAGCAGCCGCCAGCAGGGGTTATGTGCTCTCACTCTCATCCTCAACTACTGAGCTCTGCCTCGTTTAAATGCCCCATAGACCATGGGTCTGATTCCAACAGTGCCTCAACGTCGCCTGCTGCCAAAACGCACAAGACAGACAAGGATGCTGTTCCACTTGCAGCCTTTGGCAATCCCTTGCCCTGCCCTCTTCCTACTGCTGTACCTTTGTTGCCTCCTTCAGCTGCCTCTTCATCACTCCAGTCAGCTGCACTCTCATCGCTCCCATCTGCTGCCCCAGCCTTTGCTCCCCGGGCAGATTATGTCAAGTTGGGCTTCCAAAAAAACCCCTCCAGTGAAGTGAAGCTTCGTTGGCTCACTGATGTCACCAAAATTTTTTGTCTCAATCGGGAGCTGGCTGAGGTGAAGATGTCTTCGGTTACATCACGCGTTGTCTACATCTCGAGGCGTCGCAAGGACATCATTGACAGAGTCACGAGCGGTGATTTTCTTTCTCTACGTTGCGATATTCAAGACTAGATTGAGCGGCCCCGTAAGTTCCCAACATACTTCGTTCCTCGCTACCCTATTGCACTTGACCCTTCCCTTGCCAAGGAGCTACCAGGAGTGCACACTACTTGACGGTTCTTTCAGGATGGGGAGCCTATCAACCGCATTGTCATCACCTGGAGTCTCCCTGAACCACTCCCACCAGTCGTTGAGTTTTCCTTTCTCCCTTGCCTCCCTTCCTGTGAATTGCGCGGGATGAAGGACGAGCAGCCATGGTGTTTTAAATGCTGGGGCATTGGCCATATCTCACGCTATTGTTCTGCTCCGGCCAGATGTGCGTGGTGTGCTGCTGGCCATGACACACGCTCCTGCCCGCACCGTATACCTGCCTCATCTGCTGCTGCCGCTGCTTGTGATACTGCCTCGGAATCCACGTCTCAGCCTCCGCCTGACACTTCGCAGTGGAAGTGTGTTCGGTGCAACATGCCTGGGGTCAACGTCTGGCATGGCTGTGCTAGACGGTCTCATGCCACACCACCTGAGCGCGCTCCACTGCCCCCGCCACCACCCATCGCCGCACCTTCCTCTCTACGTCCAACTGACTCTGCTGACATAAATTGCTCTCCGTAAGGCTGTTGCTACCCTGGAGTCCCACTGTACAGCTCTCACAGCTCGCTTTGATACCATAGGTGCCCGCATTGACAGTATGGTCACCCAACAAGCTACACAATGGAAAGAACTCTCGCAAGTTTGGTCGAGTCTCATCATGCTGTTATCAACACCATCACAACTCTCACTGACAAGCTTAATAAGGTTGCCTCCCACCTTGAGAAGTTGACTGATGTGCAGCCCAGATCTCTTCATCCCATGCTCCGTCTGACAGTGCCCCGCCCACTTCTGCCTTCCGCAAAAATAAGAATAAGATTCGCTAGTCACATACAATTTCATGCCATCTCTTGGAATGCCTTTGGAATTAGACACTCTCCTAAACTCACTGCACTTAGAGCCTATGTTTATTGTCATCATCCGCAGGTTATTTTTATACAAGTGGCTTTTCCTGGTGATGCTCCACCAGGGGAGGAGGCCCCTATGCTCACAAGGTATGTTTCATATGTGCATTATACCAGAAGAGGACTCATTATCTACATTCATTCCTCCATACCTCACATGCTCCTTGGTTCTTCTGCACAAGTTGATATGACCTTTCAGCTCTTTGAAATCACTGTCGGGAATGGTACTCTTCGATTGTGCAATGTCTACTCTGCCCCAGGTGTGATTAATATACCAGCCCTTCCAATACCTACAGACAGTGCAATGATCTATATGGGGAATTTTAACGCCAGACACCCCACCCTTTGTGACTCATCTCCCACTCCCAATCATGGTGGCAAGCCTCTGCTCGACTACATCCGCCGCTACCGCCTCACTCGCTGGGATACTGGTGGTGCCACACACCCTCGTAGGGGGTACTGTAGATCACATTCTCACAGCTGGCCTTGTGGTACCTAATGTCTCCTGCTCTTCTATCACTTCTCTCTTTTCTGACCATGTTGCCCTTAGCCTGAAATACTCCATACTTCAGACTCCAGCTACCCTCCCCCATCACCGCACCTGCATCTCTATCCCTCCCAAATACTGCCCCACTTATATTTCTTTTATCTCTCACCTCCTTCCAACTTTTGATCTCCTTTCTCCAGACAGCTTATACAACTTCCTGATGAATTCTACACATGACTTCTACACGCATTATGTTCTCAGACCACACGTTCCACATCGCCCTGAGGCCCATTCCTGGACTCTGGATCAGCGTATTGCCCAGGCGGAAAGGACAGCTGTGGATGCTGGACTCTCCTTTCAAAGACAGCCCACCCCTGACCACCTGCACCAATATCAGTTGGCGAGGGATGATCTGGTTGCCCTGCAGAAGTGCATGCACACGGAGTATTGGCAGAAATTTACGGATAGTATTAACCATCAGACTAGCGCTGGGAATATGTGGCATCTTATAAGGAAGGCTGTCAAGAAGAAATCCACCTTTGTTCTACACCACAGTCCACTTGAGTATGCTCAGGACCTCATTACTACCTGGTCAGTGCAGTCACAAACTTGCAACCTTCCCAGGAATGTTCAAGAGGCACTCTCCACCCGCCGCAGTGTTTGTAGCCTCTGCCTAATGGGTGCAGTACCACAAACGGATGAAGAGGATGACATCCTATTCACAGAGGATGAACTACGACGAGCTCTTGCTAGAATTAAGGCTACTTCCTCTGGGGAGGATGGTCTTACATATCAAGTTCTCCGTCTTCTTCAGAAAGTTCCTGGTAACCCCCTACTGCAGCTATTCAATCTTTGCTTTCGCTTGGGGCATGTGCCCTCTGCCTGGACCAGAAGCACTATTATTCCTCTACCGAAACCTGGAACCGACAAATTTAGGCCTATCTTCCTCACCTCCTGCTTCAGCAAAGTGTTTGAATGCATCCTTCTTGCCCGGCTCATGCACCGTCTACAGGATAAACTCTCCCCCAGTCTTTATGGTTTCCTCCCACAACGGAGCACACACCACTGCCTCGCTGAACTCTACACCCGTCTTTCTCCCACCAGTGTGGTCGCCTTCCTGGACCTCAAATTTGCTTTCAATATAGCCAACAGGGAAATTATTCTTGACCAGCTGGTAGACTTTGGAATTCGGGGGAGCATACTGAAATGGATACGGGGATATCTCTGCAACAGAACATCATGTGTCCTTTTTAAAGGGTCGTATAGCTCCTATGAACGTTGGAACTGGGCACTCCTCAGGGGGGTGTGCTAAGTCCTTTTCTATTCAATATCCTTATGCATCGTCTACTCTCCCTCCTTCCTGTCATCCCCGGTACTACAGTTATCTGCTATGCGGACGACATATGCATCCACACAACCTCAACTCACGACCTTCAGCACATGCTCCATGTTTTTATACGAGTCTGCTACCTCGTGTGGCCACATCATCTCCCCAGAAAAAAGCAGGATTTTTACTTCACGCAACTGCAGAGCACTGCCCGCATTCACCATGGGTGGTAATGTCATCCCTCACTGCACACAGTGCTAGGTGCACCAGTCCAGATCACCCCAGCTATACCTGCACATCAACAAATTCATCCCTTTGTGAAGAGCCTTCTTGACAGTCTGGAGCCCCACTTTGCCCCTATCAAGTGGCTTGCCAACAGTGCTGCAGGTGTCTCCATCCCAGTGGCGAGGACCCTCTACATCCTACTACTTTGGTCAGTGGTCGACTATCTGTCTCCTGCCTTGTGTCAACTTCCTAGACCAGCTCTAGAGCCACTTGAAAAGTTCCAGAATCAAGTCATGAGATTTATCTTGGGATGTTCTCTCTCTACCCATATTGTGAGTATGCAGTTGGAGCTCAACTTGCCCCCTCTTGTGGAGAGGATTTATGCCAATGTGTCCTATTTTACTGTTAAGTGTCTTCACTACCCCTTTCTTGCTCCGTACTTCTCTGCTGTCATGAGGACGTCCCTGGATCCAGACGCACCCAGGCTCCCACTTCGAGCAGGAGGTCATAACCTTATCAGGGTGGTGAGTGACATTCTCCGTGGCCTTGACATCAACCTGCCTGTGCAGGCGGCTGTCCCGAATTTACCACCCTGGCGTGTCCCCCTCCTCGCTGTCACATATACACTGACCTCGAAGGATGTCTATCCCCCCCTGCAGAGAGAGTTAGCTCTGGAGACAATCGCTGATGTGTCCAGGTCTGTCCCTGCAGCACACCACATCTATGTTGATGGTTCTGTGCAAGCAGATGGGAGGGCGGCATGTGCTGTGTTTTCCCCCACCATGGAGCCGCCTGTGCCGGCTGATTCATGGATTGGCTGTAGACTACCCACCTTGTCGAGTTCCACCTACTGTGAACTGAATGCCATCTTGGATGCCGTGACTCTCCTTGTTCGACGACGAGTGAATGGGGTAATAATTTGTGACTCCCAATCTGCTCTATGTGCCCTATCCTTACCAAGACCCATCTGTGGCCGTGCTGTGAGAGATATACTATGTTGCCTCGCTGCCGCTCGGGATGCTTCTCTTGTTGTGTCGTTTGTATGGACCCCCTCTCACATTGGGCTGACTGGCAACGACACAGCGGATCGTCTTGCAAAGGCGGCCTGTATGCTGGATGGGCATGCTGTGGACGCTGAGCCCTCCCTTCGATGCCTACATAACATCATCTACTCAGCTGGGTTTGCCATGATGGCCCGGCACAGGGACGTGGAGAGGGCCAACAGTGTGTCCATACAGCACCATGA
This sequence comes from Halocaridina rubra, assembly GCA_037179515.1. Taxonomy (NCBI): domain Eukaryota; kingdom Metazoa; phylum Arthropoda; class Malacostraca; order Decapoda; family Atyidae; genus Halocaridina; species Halocaridina rubra. Next base: position 20,126 of record JAXCGZ010023688.1, read on the forward strand.
TCACTTTCTTCACAGTCGCTACAAGTATCGCAGACGCGGGTTAATGGTACGGAAATACAATGTAGTTAGTGCTCAGCTCAGAATGGGGTATTTTCCTTTATGGCAGGTCTCCCAGACTCTAGATATGCTACAGTACACCTCCTGTAAATTATGCGACCGTCCTAATGCTAACACTCTTGACCACTATTGTCTTCAGTGCCCCACAGTGAGAGATGTTTTACCACGAGGTCAAAACTTAATACAGATCTGCTCGTTTTTGCTTAATGATGACAACCTTGATGTTATTCTTGCTCGTTATCCTCACTTTGGTGGCCATTAATTATATTGTTATGTATATAATATTATATACTTTCTTTGTATATTGCTGAATAATTCTGTTTTATTTTTGTTTGTAATGTCTTTGTTTGTTCTGTGCTTCTCTGAGCTTTACTGTTGTATATACTGTACTTTGTTATTCTTGCTCATTATCCTCACTTTTCTGGCCATTAATTATATTGTATTGTATATTATATTATATATTTTCTTTGTATGTTGCTGTATAATACTGTTTTGTTTTTGTTTGTATTGTGTTTGTGTGATCTGTGCTTCTCTGAGCTTTTCTTTTGTATATAATGTACTTTGTGCTGCTATACTGTGGGTTGTGTGTTAGTATGTAGCACTGTTTTATCAATGTGCACACCTCCATGTAAACTATGTTCTATTCTTGGTTATGTATCCATTTGAAGCATTATGTTGCCATTGATTTTGTACTTACCTAATTGTACTTACCTAATAGTGTTTACGGGAAAGAGCCCAAAGCTCGTATCTTCCCGTCTCCAGATCGGTTCCATTTTATATTTAGTGATACTTATCATACCTGTCCTTACAACTATGAATTGAGATAGAATTAACTACCTCCTCGCTTAGCCAATTCCAATTATCAACTACTCTTACACTGAAAAAGTATTTCCTTACATCCTGCAAAGAAGTTTTCTTACGAAGCTTCAAACTATGACCTCTAGTTCTAGAGCAGGGGTGTGCAACCTTTTTTTCCAAAGGGCCACTAGTCACGACTGTTGGTATGGAGGGCCACATAACCTTACTATTTCATGCTATTTACCACGATCGAAGACATATTATGTGAGATTATACTAATAAAGATAGATAATTAGGTTGTTGCTGATTTTATTTAAATTGGGATCACAAAAATAATAATTGTCTGAAACAAAAGTATTTTCTACCATAAATGAGCAAATGAAAGGCTACCGTACCTTATTATTATAATGTACAAACATAAATAATTACTTATTATTGGTTAACTGGGATCATTAACATAAGAATTATCAAACACAGACATTTTCCTAATCATTAATGAGCAAATGAAAGGCTACCCTAGTGAGATGGTTGATGATGCATTTGGGACACCAACTCATCAATATCAGGCTGTATGGGTGATGTGGCGACACGCAGGGTACATTCCAAATGTTCATCAGTAAGTAAAGACCTATGCTTGTTTTTAACTAGATTCATTTTTGAAAAAAGCTGCTCACATACATATGTGCTACCAAACACTGCCATCATATTCCTTGCATGAGCAGAGAGTTTTGGATACACTGTTACTGATACATGCTTCTTATAAAACTGGTATACTGAACTATCATCAAACTTCTTTCTTAGTTCATCATTGCACTGTAGTTCAATTATTTCCATCTGTATGTCCCCGGGAATTGCTGTCACATCAACAGAAAAAGGAGAAGCAGAGACTTCAATGGCTTGTGAATGTTTCTTGAGGTCACCAAATCTTTCTGAATATTCCTCTCGTAAGACTGCCAATTTGTCACCATACTTCTGATACTGAGGGTTGCTAGTGTCATGGTTTTTCAGTGTAGGAAAGTGGGCTGGGTTTTGGTTTCTGATTTGTGACTCCCACAGACGCAATTTTATCTGGAAGCCTTTGATCAGTGAGAACATCTCATTTATTAGTTGATCTTTTCCTTGAAGTCTAACATTCAGTGCGCTAAGATGATCAGTTATAGCTACTAAAAATGCTAAATCACATCTCCATTCCTTATCTCTTAATTCAGGGATAGCATTACCTTTCATATCTAAGAACAGCGCAATTTCTTCCAAAAGGTCATATGCTCTCTTCAACATTCCTGCTTTGCTTAGCCACCTTACCTCACAAAAATACTTCACATCACTGTACTCTGCATCAATGTCTGCCATTAACTGCTGAAACTCGCGGTGATTTAGACCTCTTGACCTAATGAAATTGACAGCTTTCACGAGAATATTAGTCACGTGCTGAAAGTTTATTGTCTTCGCACATAAAGCTTCTTGGTGTATGATATAATGCAGGACAATAAGTGAACCGAAGTCAATATTTTGAGACCCCATTCTAGTCTTCAGTAATCCAACAACCCCATTTATCTGACCAGACATCGCAGGAGCACCATCTGTTGTAATGGAAACTAAATTAGTGTAGTCCAGTCCAAACCTTGCCAATGCTTTTTCCAATTCATCAAAAATAGATTGTCCTGTTGTGGTCCCCTTCATGCTTTGTAGTGAAGCCATTTCCTCTGTAATATTATAGTCATTGTCAACTCCCCTAATATACACAGCCAGTTGTGCAGTGTCTGCGGTGTTACAACTCTCATCAAGAGCAACAGAGTATGAAGAAAAAGCACTAACTCGCTTGGCAATTGTACTTTCAATATTCCCTGAAAGACTGTCTATTCTTCTAGCAACAGTATATCTTGAAAGGCTTATGCTTTCAACTAGTTTCTTTTTGTCAGGAAACATATTGTCTGAGGCTACACACAAACATTCTTTAACTACCTCACCATCAGAATAGGGCTTGAGTCTTTTTGCAAGGATTTGACTAATCAAAAAGCTTGTTTTGAGAGATGCATCATATTCCTTAAGTTTCTTTGTAAACACTGACTGTTGTCCTTTCAGAGACTTCTGCAAGAATGCTATTTGTTCTTTGCGTGCTTCACCTGTCATATTTTTATATTCTTTGTGCTCTGTGATGTAGTGTCTTTTGATGTTATATTCTTTAAAAACAGAAATGGTTTCATGGCACACAAGGCACAATGCTTTCCCCCCTGATTGTATGCATAAATATTGTTCAGTCCATTTCTCTTGAAAACTCCGGTTTTCATCTGAAATCTTGCGTTTTTTACTCGTAGAAGCCATTATTAGTGCAATAAGATCTCTCCTGCTGAGCAAAATATATAATAGGAAAAAGTTAACTTTAAATTAAAGACTAACTCTAATTAAGTTGTTTATGTCGTAGTTTTGTGATTGGCTTTAGAAAACTTGCAAGCAAAACATTTTGAGAATTATATATTTCTACTGAAAATGTGGTATTAATTATATTGCAATCTATTACATTTTTCTTAATTAAAGGCTTTAATTAAGAATAATGTAATAGATTGCAATATAATTAGTACCAAATTTCAGCAGAAATATATAATTCCCAAAATGTTTTGCTAGCAAGTTTTCTAAAGCCAATCACAAAACTGCAACATAAACAACTTAGTTAGAGTTAGATTTAGAATACCGGTAATCAGAAATCAACCGCAACAAATGAAGCACACTGATTTCACCACTTGAGTCTGATACGGCTGTACTGCAAAGCATAGCAGAGAGTGTAAAATGTGTAAACATCCAACCTTAAAAATAATGATCGTTTCCGTGTTTACAATGATCTTAAAAGGGGTGACTGATAACGATGACCCCTCGTACCATCGGTTATTGAGGAAGGGTTGTTGATGAAAACACAAGAGAGAGAGAGAGAGAGAGAGAGAGAGAGAGAGAGAGAGAGAGAGAGAGAGAGAGAGAGAGAGAGAGATTGAGAAAAAGTTGTTGGAATATTCAGTTCGAGGCGCTCTCTCTCTCTCTCTCTCTCTCTCTCTCTCTCTCTCTCTCTCTCTCTCTCTCTCTCTCTCTCTCTCTCTCTCTCTCTCTCTCTCTCTTTCCCTCTCTCTCTCTCTCTCTCTGAGGGCCGCACTATAGCTTATTTATTTTTAGGAGAAAGGGCCGCAATGAAAGCCTTTGAGGGCCGCATGCGGCCCTTGGGCCGCAGGTTGCACACCCCTGTTCTAGAGCCTGCCATATCAAAATACCGATCCCTATCCACTCTATCATAACCATGAAGGAATTTAAAGACTGTCACCATTTCCCCCCTCAATCTTCTAGCTTCGAGTGATGGTAAGTCTAATTCCCTCAGCCTCTCATCATAACTGAGATTGCGTATTTCTGGCACCAGATTCGTGTCATGTCTTTGAACTTTTTCAAGCTTAGCTATGTGCTTTTTCAAGTGTGGATTCCAAAAGGGGGCTGCATATTCGAGTTTTGGCCTCACATAGGTTACATAAATATTTCTGAACATTTCCTTGTCCATGTGCCTGAAGGCTACCCTTACATTTGATAAGAATGCATATGCTGCCCTTACTATGCCATTTATATGTATTTCTGGAGACAAATCTGCCAGTATATTTACTCCTAGATCTCTCTCATTTTCTGTCTCTTGAAGTTGTACTCCAGCCACCGAGTAGTCAAGCTTGGGCCTTCTTGCATTTGTACCCATTCTCATTACCTTACATTTTGAAGTATTGAATTTCATTAGCCACTTTTCTGACCACTCATGCAGATTATTTAGATCCTCCTGAAGTTCTCTACCATTGTTCTCGTTTTTTACTTTCTTCACAATCTTTGCATCATCTGCAAACATATTCATGAATGAATTTACAGACTCTGGTAGGTCATTTACATATACAAGGAACAAATGTGGCCCTAAAACTGAACCCTGTGGAACTCCACTACTAACTCTTCTCCATTCAGACACGGAGTGTCTTACTCTATTTGCAGCTTCCTAATAAGTCTCCCATGTGGAACAGTGTCAAATGCTTTCTGGAAGTCTAGGAATATGCAATCTGTCCAGCCCTCTCTTTTTTGTAAGATTCGGCTTACCTCATCATAAAATTCTAATAAGTTTGTTACTGTTGATCTACCTTCTCTGAAGCCATGTTGCCTCACTGACAAAAAGTTGAAGGATTCCAAGTGAAGAGAGATATGTTTCCTTAGTAGTTTCTCCATAACTTTGCAAACTATGCTGGTCAAGGAAACTGGTCTATAGTTCAGAGCCGTATCCCTCCTTCCCTGTTTGAAGATAGGTATCACGTTTGCTTGTTTCCAGCATCTTGGAATCTCCCCTGACTCCAGTGACTTTTTAAATATGATACTTAGTGCCACTGATATTGAGTTTGCACATTTTTTAAGCACATGAGGGGATATATCATCAGGACCTGTAGCTTTATGAACATCTAAATCCATCAGTGCTTTGCATACCTCTGTGGCTGTAAGGTTGATGTTCTCTAATACCGGCCCTTGAGCTTCTATCTCTGCAATCTGAGAGGGTGGGGTATTTTCTACTGTAAATACTGACTGAAACTCCTTGTTCAATTCTTTGCAGATCTCTTCATCCGTCTCAGTGATGCTTCCATCCACTCTCTTTAGCCTTAAAACCTGTTCTTTTACCTTCAGTTTTCCTCTGATAAAGCTGTGGAAAAGCTTAAGATTTTCTTTAGCCTTCCTGGTGATGTCCCTCTCATAGTCTTTCTCTGCCTCTCTCCTTATATCTTAGGTAGTCATTTGTTGCCCTTTTGTAGGTTTACCATGCATTTATGTTTTTTCTACACCAATACCTTTTCCAGCATTTGTCTCTCCACTCCTTAGCTCTTTTACACCCATTATCGAACCATCTCTCTCTGGCATGAATTACACCTACTTTGGTGACAGGTATGCAGCAATCTACTATCTTCCCATATTTCTCACAAAAGATGTCATACATTTCTTGTACAGATTTGTTGTAAAATAAGGTTCTCCAGTCAATAACTGCAAAAAGCTCATTCATTTTGATGTGATCTCCTTTCGGATAGTTCCTCCTCATATCCTCAGTGCCTCTACTCTCAGGCAGAATATCTTCAATGATATATTCCATCAACAACACACAGTGGTCACTCTTTCCAATTGGTGGTTCATACTCAAGTTTTTCAATATCCAACACATTATCTGTGAATACTAGATCAAGTAGTGATGGCTCATCCCTACCCCTGGCCCTCGTTGGTTCCATTACTTGTTGGTGTAGGAAATTCCCTTGTACGCAATCTAGGAATCTTGCCCCGAATGAGTCCTCACCACTGTGTGGGGTCAAGATTTATCCAATCTATCTCTTCATGATTAAAATCTCCCATAATCAAAATCCTACATTTTTTCTCCCGTGCCATGTTAACAACTGAGTTTATGACTTCAATAGTACCTATATGACTTTCCTCATAAACTTCAAGCCTATTCAGGTTCTTGGTGGGTTATATACAACAGTTATTACAATGCTCTCTGACCCAGTATTTATGCGAGCAACAAGAAATTCACTGAACTCACTTTCTATAGCCAAGTTTATTTCTTCAACTTGAATCCTCTCACTTATGAGCAGTGCTATCCCTCCACAAGTCCTATCAGATCTTTCAACCTTAATATTCTGAAGCCCTTAGAAAAAACTGTGACACTGTTTATGTCCTCACTCAACTTAGTCTCTGTAATTGCTACTATATCTGCCTTACTGTTGTGAATCCTATCTTTTAATTCTACTGCCTTACCAGCTAAACCAATCAGCATTTGTGTATAACAATCTTAATGAAGCCCCATCCCCTGATCTTCTGTCATTATCTTCTTTATCTCCCCTTTGTCTGGAAGAACTCTTAAATGAAAATTTTTCTTCTCCTCTTCATTTCTTTCCTCATTAAACCTTCTTGCCTGTTGCAACAAGTTTTTTATCTTTCCCATCTCTTCCTGTGTTCTGTATCGGCTAATGAACACTTCTTTGAATTCTTGAAGGTCTTTTAGACTTTTTTCTCAACAATATTTCCCTACATGTTTCCCCTCTCTCAAAGGTTACTTTTGTTGGTCTCGGCTTTCATTCCCTCTAATATTTACCTAGTTGGTGTATGTTTACAATATCCTCAGGACCAAAAACTACTCCAAGCTTTCTTATCAGGTCTACAACCCTCGCTTTATTTTCTTCAAGTCTCCCCTGCCATGTTGGCGCCTGGGATTCGCTTATGCCTGAGATTACCACTGTCTATGTGTTCATGTAATGTCTGACGCCTTGGCACAATAAATTAATAAAATAAAATAATAATCTCTCTCTCCTCTCTCTCTCTCTCTCTCTCTCTCACTCTCTCTCTCTCTCCTCTCTCTCTCTCTCTCTCTCTCTCTCTCTCTCTCTCTCTCTCTCTCTCTTTGTAAGAATTGGCTCACTACATGATAGAATTTTGGTAAGTTTGTTATTATAAACCTGCATCCTCTGAAGTCATGTTGTCTCACAGACAAAAAGTTGAAGGACTCACTGATAATTAAAAGTGAGCTTTCTCAGCAGTTTCTCCGTGCTAACTTTTGAGATTCTCATATGACTAAGATTATCACTGACTTCTCTTTTTCAGGTGCTCTCTCTCTCTCTCTCTCTCTCTCTCTCTCCTCTCTCTCCTCTCTCTCTCTCTCTCTCTCTCTCTCTCTCCTCTCTCTCCACTCTCTCTCTCTCTCCTCTCACATCTCTCTCTCTCATCTCTCTCTCTCTCTCTCCTCTGCCCTCCTCCTCTCTCTCTTAGTACGACTTGGCTCACTACATGATAGAATTTTGGTAAGTTTGTTATTATAAACCTGCATCCTCTGAAGTCATGTTGTCTCACAGACAAAAGTTGAAGGACTCACTATAATTAAAAGTGAGCTTTCTCAGCAGTTTCTCCGTGCTAACTTTTGAGATTCTCATATGACTAAGATTATCACTGACTTCTCTTTTTCAGGTGCTGTATTGATCAAATTAATAAATTTCATCACAGAGATATTGGAATAATACAAAAAAGCTTACGACATATTTTTACCACAACAAATAAATATAAATAACAATCAGAGCTCTGGAGAAAAGCCTTCTGCGCCCTCTCTTATTAACAAATACGAGTCAATTCCCCTCAGTGTTGCCAACTAGTATCTAATACCAAAATACAACACATACCCTCATGATCTTAACATCACAAACAACTTCATTTTCTTAGGACCTATGTATTACTTTAATAGGCCCAACATATAAATTCAATTGGCATGAAAAATATAAAAGTACCTCAAGATAAATAAAATTAAAACAACAAAACTAACAAACTACCAAAGTAATGAGAAACAAAAGTTTATTCTACATCTGTGACATAGTCTTGCATCCATACAAGAGGTTTCTCTGAGGATGCTGATCTCACTCCTGATCAATTAATGGTGGCTCCTCGCGTCCTTCAGAATACAGTAATTCCTTATTTGAGTCATCATCGGCATTATCAGATGAGGACAATGGAGCTACAACTGGCCGGACATCCAACACATGTCTCGACATACCATCAACAGATATATTATTTTGTGAGTTCACTTGAGTAACGATTCCTCTATTCCACTAAGTGGTACAATGTGAGGTAGGTGATTTTACCCAACCCTCTTCTCCCATTTTAATTGGCAGGCTATCAATTTGGCAGTCACCCACCTCATTTGGGTTAACTAAAGGATACCTCCACTCATATTTATACACAGAACGTTGAGGTACAGACAACTCATCCTGTCCAGATCTTGGTTTACTGTTGTACATGTACACTGCCTCAATGGGAGAGATTCCTCCTCTCTCGGCAATAGCCTTAATGGTCCTATGGTGCCTCTCTATTATTCCGTTTCCCCTTTGTCTATAAGCAGCCTGAACTGACCTTTCAATATTTCAATGATGCAACATATCCTCTAAATACTGCCACTGAAAGGCTGTGCTATTGTCCAGTAGCAGTTCGTCAACTGGGCCCCTTTCCATAAAGATGTTCTCCAATTCTGCTGTGCTGCGTTGTGCATCTTCTCTCTTCAATTTCCTCCATATAGCAAAGTGCCCTGGGCTGCAATCCACCATAGATAAATAAGGAACATGTCTATAATGAGCTACATCTATAGCCAGGCTTTGCCAGTTATGATCAACACTAACTTCACCTTTCTTATGCACTGCAGGAGCAGGATTGTATACAACACTCTGCCACCCTTGAGACCTCTGAGTCCAACCTCTTACCCAAATACAAGGTTCTGTCAACTCCCATGTCGTGTTTCTTGTTTAGACCTGTTAGATCTACATTTACTGAGGCACCAGCACACTAACCAGTTCTTTTTTAAC
>JAXCGZ010023689.1:10000-15000 GCA_037179515.1 Halocaridina rubra
CATTTTCTGTCTCTTGAAGTTGTACTCCAGCCACCGAGTAGTCAAGCTTGGGCCTTCTTGCACTTGTACCCATTCTCATTACCTTACATTTTGAAGCATTGAATTTCATTAGCCACTTTTCTGACCACTCATGCAGATTATTTAGATCCTCCTGACGTTCTCTACCATTGTTCTCGTTTTTTACTTTCTTCACAATCTTTGCATCATCTGCAAACATATTCATGAATGAATTTACAGACTCTGGTAGGTCATTTACATATACAAGGAACAAAAGTGGCCCTAAAACTGAACCCTGTGGAACTCCACTACTAACTCTTCTCCATTCAGACACTGAGTGTCTTACTCTAACCCTCTGTTCCCTTCCTTCTAAGTAAGTTTTTATCCATTCCAAAACATTTCCACCTATTCTAGCCATTGATTGCAGCTTCCTAATAAGTCTCCCATGTGGAACAGTGTCAAACGCTTTCTGGAAGTCTAGGAATATGCAATATGCCCAGCCCTCTCTTTCCTGTAAGATTTGGCTTGTCTCATCATAAAATTCTAATAAGTTTGTTACTGTTGATCTACCTTCTCTAAAGCCATGTTGCCTCACTGACAAAAAGTTGAAGGATTCCAAGTGAAGAGAGATATGTTTCCTTAGTAGTTTCTCCCTAACTTTGCAAACTATGCTGGTCAAGGAAACTGGTCTATAGTTCAGAGCCGTATCCCTCCTTCCCTTTTTGAAGATAGGTATCACATTTGCTTGTTTCCAGCATCTTGGAATCTCCCCCGACTCCAGTGACTCCTTAAATATGATACTTAAATATGATTAGTATGTGTGTGTGTGTGTGTGTGTGTGTGTGTGTGTGTGTATATCTTTTCATCCATCCATCCATCTATCCATCCATCTATCTATCTATCTATCTATCTATCTATCTATCTATCTATCTATCTATCTATCTATCTATCTATCTATCCATCTATTTATCTATCTATCTATCTATTTATCTATCTATATATCTATCTATCTATCTATCTATCTATCTATCTATCTATCTATCTATCTGTATGTCTGTCTAACTCTCTCTTTCCTGAGCTAACTCTCACCAGTTTGGCAAAAGCTTATAATACATCCATATTGCTGGCAAGAGCAAGTAGTATTGAATTAATGCAATACCAGATATTTGATTACCGGGCAAAGGATCTTAGCTCATTTTATTTCATTATAGATTATCTTAAGAAGTGATATTGCTGTCTAATACTGAGTAAGCAATCCTCTTCTCACAACTGTAGTGGAGAGTCTCAAAACATTTGACTCCTAAAAAGTAATGTTAGATTATCCCTACAAAAGCTGGAATATGATCTTACGACAAAAATAATGAAATAGAATGATGTGTTATTATTATGATATTATATATATATATATATATATATATATATATATATATATATATATATATATATATATATATATATATATATATATATATATATGACTTAAACAATAGATATCTTTTGTCTGTACTAATGATGGATTATGAACATAAAAAAAATATTAATTTATTGATTTTAATCCGCTTTTTATGTCACATGATTAGTCCCTTCTATTCGGGGTGGACACCATACAGATTGGTGCTGGGAAATTAATGCTGGATGCCCCTCGTAATGCCCTGCCGTGAGCTCGATCCCGGGTCTGTCATCTCCGGAGGTAGGACAATTATCACTTACGGCAGTAGCCCCATAGGACAATTGCCACTTGGAACAATTTCCATAGGACAACTGCCCCTTCAATATTTAATAATGAGTACTATTGATTGGTTTTAATTTTCACACCTCATCTGTTGCTCATTACGAGTAAGGGCTATTTGTCGAAATATTTTTCAATATTAGCCGATGTAAAAGCATTCATTTAAATTATGAAGAAAAAAAATAAAAGTGTATGAATAAAGTTTCTCTTTTAATGCCAAAATTTCTGAAGCACTTTCAAGACACTATTGATGACAAAGTTCGTTCTTCCAACCACTTATGCAATATAATATTTAATTATATCACATCAATAGTACATTCGTTTTTTGCACCTAATACAATGTCCAACACCACAAAGATGTTCATGTAAAGAGTTCAACCGCATACATATATAACTGTAAAAAATTGAGGGTAATAGCAAGGTAGGAAAAAGGTATTTTTAGTGGTAAAATTAGCACATCCTCTTGGAAAATATAAGAACTATAATATATCATTTTCAATATGCCCCATATCAAGAGTATAAAATATACTTACAATATCCTTACTTAGGGTTGTATCCTAGATAAAGAACACTCTGTTGCAGGGTATTCTATACGATATATATACTTGGTCACTAATCCATGTATATGGATTGTGTACAATAATCCTTGTTTACACTCTTATAAGGTGTAATTATAGCTTAGAAGATTACTGTTGAAAGGTTCCAGATGAAGTACATGACAATATGCCATAGAATCATATGGTCACAGATTTCAAAAGTTAGATTTAATAATTTATTATTTTCATAGAACTAGAACATCAAAACAAGGCACATAAACATAAATTAGTCATATACATATGCCTACATGGGGTATGAAAAATAAAATGCACTGCTAATGCATACATGCCGTATAAAATATATATGCAATCTTAAAAAATATACAGACACTTGGAAATTCTCGGAGGATTCTCACTATTACGATTAATAAACATATGTCATTGGATTCAGTTTCTACACATCAATGATCCTCTCACTATACTGGTATTTCAGTCAAATTATGGCAGTGATATTGAAAAAGTATCTAATCCCCCTTCAAATTCTTCAACTGTATCATCTAATCTTTTAAATTTATCGTACCAATTTTTTTCGCCCATGCACAAAGAGAAGCAGGTAGTTTGCAGTTGTGTAGAAATATATATGACTCCAAGAATAACAAGGTTTTTTCAATTTGTTTTGGATATTCCAATGAAAATACCCAATATTACTGAAAGAGGGCTTCAAAAGCATTTGTAAACTTGGAGGATTTTCTTGCAAAAATATGCAAGCCATTGATGTGAAGCTGGAATTCTCCTCCTAAGGGAGACGACAAAGGATTCCCAATAGTCCTGCAGAGAAGATGACCATTCATTAGTGAGAGAGGACTGGAGGTCACCTGTAGATCCTGCCTTGTGGGAGCCTTGCTGGTGTTCGGAAATAAACAAGCTAGTTTCAAGGTGTTTCAAGAGGTGAAAATTGAGAAAAATGTTGAATAGTTTAGCAATAGCGGCAGTTGGGGCAATGTGTCGGTAGTTGGAAGAATAGAATGGTCACCCTTCTTAGGAACAGGCTGAAGTATAGAGCATGCTTCCATGATGAAGGACAGACACTGGTTGAAAAAATGAGGCGAAAAAGATAGCAAATCATAGAGGCCAATTCATCTGCAAATTTCTTAAGGAACCTTGTAGGGATGCTGTCTGGTACGGATGCTTTGTTCGTTTTTAAAAGTAAAAAAAAAAAACCTTAAGGATTTTGTTTGGAGAAAAAATATATAGGGGTGGGCATAAGGTTATAGAGAGGTATAATATGATGGTCAGGCGCAATGGAATGGCTTACGGAAGAGTTAGCAGAAAAATGAGAGACAAAGAGAGTGGCTATGTCAGTGGAAGAGCTAACTATAGAACCATCAGGACGAATGAGAGAGGGAAAGCTTGATATACAGATATCTAAAGAGTTTTTTGGTAAAGAACCACAAACATTTATCAGTGTGAGAGGAGTTTAGGCAACAACTTTCCTTCGATAAAAAGGAAGCTTTAGAATAAACCTGAGCAGAGCAGCGATTTATATAGCTGTAAAAAATGCAGAGTAAAGCATAGAGGCTTGGTACGACCAGTATACCCGACCCTGGCCTTAACAGCCATGGAGCAGGTACGGTCAAGCCAGGCATAAGGGAAACAAAAAGTTATGATGGCGAATGGGATGAACGCCTCCATTCAAGAGATTATGATCTCAGCAATTTTTTGGGCTGCCTGATCAGGGTTGCAGGGACGAAAGCAGTAGTCATCTCATGGAAAATCAACGAGAAATTTACACAACTCATCACGTTGGGTACGCTCAAAGTGCCAAATACGGAGATGAGTAGGAGGAATTGGTGGTGGGTGACGAATATGGAGGAGATTGAGATCAAAGGTACCAAAAAAAGAATGTAAAGAATATGAATAGTTTGTAGAATTAGAAATAAATAATAGGTCCAGAATGTTAGCTGCATGGCCACGGCAATCGGGAACAAGTGTAGGATGTTTGATAATCTGCTCCAGATCATGAGTGACAGAGAGAGCAAGAGCCTCACGTCTTTAGCATTAAGTAGTTGTTTAAACTTTTGGTGTATCAGAGATTTTTGCCACCCATTTACATAGGTAAATACCGTTTGGAATCCACACTTGAAAAAGCACATTGTTAAGCTGGAAAAAGTTCAAAGACTTTTCACGAAACTGGTGCCTAAAATATACAATCTCAGTTATAAGGAGATGCTGCGGGAATTAGAATTACCATCATTCGAAGATAGAAGAATGAGGGGGATATGGTGACGGGTTTTAAATTTCTTCATGGTTATGACAGAGTGGATAGGGATCGATATTTTGAAATGGCTGGCACTAGAAGTGGAGGTCATAGTTTGAAGCTTCGTAAGAAAACTTCTTCGCAGGAAGTAAGGAGGTACTTTTTTTAGTGTAAGAGTAGTTAATGATTGGAATTCGCTAAGCGAGGATGTAGTTAATGCTAACTCAATCCATAGTTTTAAGAACAAGTATGATAAGTATTACTAAGCTACAAAATGGAACCGACCAGGAGACGGGAAGTTACGAGCTTGGGGCTCTTTCCCGTAAGCACAATTAAGTAATTGCATCCCACAACGGCTAGAAAATTTTATTTTCTTTTTCTTTAGTCTTTTTAGTGTCCAATACATGATTTTTTTTTACTAAATCTATTGTTGCAGGTAGAAATTATATATATATATATATATATATATATATATATATAT
>JAXCGZ010023689.1:20000-29299 GCA_037179515.1 Halocaridina rubra
TTTTTTTTATTTTGTATATATATATTGAGTTAAATGTAAAGTCTGATCTTGTGATGACATACCTTGGTTAGAAGTGAGTTTATCAGTTAAGAGGAATAAATAGCAGAAGCAGGTGGGTGTCTCCTCAAATACAAATCGAATTTTACTTCAACTGACTTTTGTTTTGTTTGCATTTTTTATTTTTTCCCTCATATTACCAAAGTCAAATTTTTAAGTTAGGATGTGTGTTACCAGAAAAGAGATAAATTGAGTCACTAAATAGCACTAATATGAAGATATAAAAATTCTGTGTGAAGCTTAAATAAAAGTTTTTCTCTCTTTTTTTTCTCTTTCTCTTCTTTCTATATTCTGTGAAAGAGAAAGCATAAAAATGAGGCCATCACTGTCCCAAACCTCTCCCACCCATGGGTCGGGAGGAGGGGTAGCTATTAGGAGACAAAAACAGAAAATCAAGGATTTTGAGGCAATGGTTATAAGCCTTGATGATAAAATTCGGCATATGGATAGAGAAATGAAAGAGAATGAAACACTCAAAGAGAAAATAAGATTTTTGGAGGAAGCAAATAAAGCACAAGGGCAGGAGAGAAAGGAACTAGAAAAACAAATAAAGAAGCTGGAAGGGGAAACGAGTGAATTAGAAACCAGAATTTCTAAACAAGAAGATAAAAACAAACAGCTGAATGGCAACCTAAATGAATTAGATGTTAGTTCACTGCTCTCTTCTGAGGGAGAGAGATTGCTGCTTGGAATGTCCAGATTAAGGAAAACATTGAACAGTTTAGAAAATAGTTCCAGGAGCTGAATATGGAACATGATGCCATGAAAACTTCATTTGCTGATGCACTAAAGGGGAATGTGGCAGTAAAAGAGGCTGTAAAGGTGGTGGCACTGGAAAACATACAAACAGTTGACTATAAAGAGACAGTAATCGAAAAAATGAAAGACGTTGTGATGGAAAGGGCAAATCCACTAATCAAACAGGCACTTGATAAAGAGAAGACAGTGGTAATATCAGGCATAAGCGAATCCCAGGAGCCAACATGCCAGGGGAGGCTTGAAGAAAATAAAGCTAGAGTTGTAAACCTGATAATAAAGCTTGGAGTAGTTTGTGGTCCTGAGGATATTGTAAACATTCACCAACTAGGCAAATATTCGAGGGAAGGAAAGCCGAGACCAACAAAAGTAACCTTTGAGAGAGGGGAAGCATGTAGGGAAATATTGTTGAGAAATAAAAAGTCTAAAAGACCTCCAAGAATTCAAAGAAGTGTTCATTAGACGATACAGAACACAGGAAGAAATGGGAAAGATCAAAAACTTGTTGCAAGATTCGAGAAGGTTAAATGAGGAAAGAAATGAAGAAGAGAAGAAAAATTTTCATTTCAGAGTTCTTCCAGACAAAGGGGAGATAAAGAAGATAATGACAGAAGATCAGGGGATGGGGCCTCATTAAGATTGTCTCCAGAAATACATATAAATGGCATAGTAAGGGCAGCATATGCATTCTTATCAAATGTAAGGGTAGCCTTCAGGCACATGGACAAGGAAATGTTCAGAAATATTTATGTAACCTATGTGAGGCCAAAACTCGAATATGCAGCCCCCTTTTGGAATCCGCACTTGAAAAAGCACATAGCTAAGCTTGAAAAAGTTCAAAGACATGCCACGAAACTGGTGCCAGAAATACGCAATCTCAGTTATGATGAGAGGCTGAGGGAATTAGACTTACCATCACTCGAAGCTAGAGGAGTGAGGGGGGATATGGTGACAGTCTTTAAATTCCTTCATGGTTATGATAGAGTGGATAGGGATCGATATTTTGATATGGCTGGCTCTAGAACTAGAGGTCATAGTTTGAAGCTTCGTAAGAAAACTTCTTCGCAGGATGTAAGGAAATACTTGTTCAGTGTAAGAGTAGTTGATAATTGGAATTCGCTAAGCGAGGAGGTAGTTAATGCTATCTCAATCCATAGTTTTAAGGACAGGTATGATAAGTATCGTTAAGTATAAAATGGAAGAAACGAGCTTTGGGCTCTTTCCCGTAAACACAATTAGGTAATCACAATTAGGTAATCACATACATACATACACACGGCGGGCATTAGAAAACAAACATTCAGTATCTCTTAAATTTTTCCTTGTGTTTTTGAGTGACCAAGACATTAGATTAAAACGAAGATAATTTCACTAAATAAGAAATCCTGCAGAGTATTGTGAGTAAAAAATTTATATTTGTTGTATGACGAGACTGTCCAAAATATTAAAGGAAAAGAATTGAGAACATTTTCGTGAGGGAAAAGAGAAAAAGCTGTCCTGTTCTGCCTTGAAGGAAGTTTAGAAGAGTTGCCAGAGGTGAAGCCATCACATCACATTACCTATTTTTTTGTGTAAATTGGGGAAAGTTCTTAAGCCGTTTACCTGATCCTGTGGTTCCATATATTGTTAAAATCAGTATCCTTCCCATGTATATTTATCTGATAGTTTGATACACGAAATAATTGAATAATTAAATACATGCCAATAATACCCCTGTCAACAGTACTGAGTTAAGTTGCCAATTAGCACAGCTGTCTTAGTTTTCTTCATTTTTTGTTTTTTGTTTAGCTTTCTCTTTTATTATTTTTTTTATTTTGTATATATATTGAGTTAAATGTAAAGTCTGATCTTGTGATGACATACCTTGGTTAGAAGTGAGTTTATCAGTTAAGAGGAATAAATAGCAGAAGCAGGTGGGTGTCTCCTCAAATACAAATCGAATTTTACTTCAACTGACTTTTGTATTGTTTGCATTTTTTATTTTTTCCCTCATATTACCAAAGTCAAATTTTTAAGTTAGGGTGTGTGTTACCAGAAAAGAGATAAATTGAGTCACTAAATAGCACTAATATGAAGATATAAAAATTCTGTGTGAAGCTTAAATAAAAGTTTTTCTCTCTTTTTTTTCTCTTTCTCTTCTTTCTATATTCTGTGAAAGAGAAAGCATAAAAATGAGGCCATCACTGTCCCAAACCTCTCCCACCCATGGGTCGGGAGGAGGGGTAGCTATTAGGAGACTAAAACAGAAAATCAAGGATTTTGAGGCAATGGTTATAAGCCTTGATGATAAAATTCGGCATATGGATAGAGAAATGAAAGAGAATGAAACACTCAAAGAGAAAATAAGATTTTTGGAGGAAGCAAATAAAGCACAAGGGCAGGAGAGAAAGGAACTAGAAAAACAAATAAAGAAGCTGGAAGGGGAAACGAGTGAATTAGAAACCAGAATTTCTAAACAAGAAGATAAAAACAAACAGCTGAATGGCAACCTAAATGAATTAGATGTTAGTTCACTGCTCTCTTCTGAGGGAGAGAGATTGCTGCTTGGAATGTCCAGATTAAGGAAAACATTGAACAGTTTAGAAAATAGTTCCAGGAGCTGAATATGGAACATGATGCCATGAAAACTTCATTTGCTGATGCACTAAAGGGGAATGTGGCAGTAAAAGAGGCTGTAAAGGTGGTGGCACTGGAAAGCATACAAACAGTTGACTATAAAGAGACAGTAATCGAAAAAATGAAAGACGTTGTGATGGAAAGGGCAAATCCACTAATCAAACAGGCACTTGATAAAGAGAAGACAGTGGTAATATCAGGCATAAGCGAATCCCAGGAGCCAACATGGCAGGGGAGGCTTGAAGAAAATAAAGCTAGAGTTGTAAACCTGATAATAAAGCTTGGAGTAGTTTGTGGTCCTGAGGATATTGTAAACATTCACCAATTAGGCAAATATTCGAGGGAAGGAAAGCCGAGACCAACAAAAGTAACCTTTGAGAGAGGGGAAGCATGTAGGGAAATATTGTTGAGAAATAAAAAGTCTAAAAGACCTCCAAGAATTCAAAGAAGTGTTCATTAGACGATACAGAACACAGGAAGAAATGGGAAAGATCAAAAACTTGTTGCAAGATTCGAGAAGGTTAAATGAGGAAAGAAATGAAGAAGAGAAGAAAAATTTTCATTTCAGAGTTCTTCCAGACAAAGGGGAGATAAAGAAGATAATGACAGAAGATCAGGGGATGGGGCCTCATTAAGATTGTCTCCAGAAATACATATAAATGGCATAGTAAGGGCAGCATATGCATTCTTATCAAATGTAAGGGTAGCCTTCAGGCACATGGACAAGGAAATGTTCAGAAATATTTATGTAACCTATGTGAGGCCAAAACTCGAATATGCAGCCCCCTTTTGGAATCCGCACTTGAAAAAGCACATAGCTAAGCTTGAAAAAGTTCAAAGACATGCCACGAAACTGGTGCCAGAAATACGCAATCTCAGTTATGATGAGAGGCTGAGGGAATTAGACTTACCATCACTCGAAGCTAGAGGAGTGAGGGGGGATATGGTGACAGTCTTTAAATTCCTTCATGGTTATGATAGAGTGGATAGGGATCGATATTTTGATATGGCTGGCTCTAGAACTAGAGGTCATAGTTTGAAGCTTCGTAAGAAAACTTCTTCGCAGGATGTAAGGAAATACTTGTTCAGTGTAAGAGTAGTTGATAATTGGAATTCGCTAAGCGAGGAGGTAGTTAATGCTATCTCAATCCATAGTTTTAAGGACAGGTATGATAAGTATCGTTAAGTATAAAATGGAAGAAACGAGCTTTGGGCTCTTTCCCGTAAACACAATTAGGTAATCACAATTAGGTAATCACATACATACATACACACGGCGGGCATTAGAAAACAAACATTCAGTATCTCTTAAATTTTTCCTTGTGTTTTTGAGTGACCAAGACATTAGATTAAAACGAAGATAATTTCACTAAATAAGAAATCCTGCAGAGTATTGTGAGTAAAAAATTTATATTTGTTGTATGACGAGACTGTCCAAAATATTAAAGGAAAAGAATTGAGAACATTTTCGTGAGGGAAAAGAGAAGAAGCTGTCCTGTTCTGCCTTGAAGGAAGTTTAGAAGAGTTGCCAGAGGTGAAGCCATCACATCACATTACCTATTTTTTTGTGTAAATTGGGGAAAGTTCTTAAGCCGTTTACCTGATCCTGTGGTTCCATATATTGTTAAAATCAGTATCCTTCCCATGTATATTTATCTGATAGTTTGATACACGAAATAATTGAATAATTAAATACATGCCAATAATACCCCTGTCAACAGTACTGAGTTAAGTTGCCAATTAGCACAGCTGTCTTAGTTTTCTTCATTTTTTGTTTTTTGTTTAGCTTTCTCTTTTATTATTTTTTTATTTTGTATATATATTGAGTTAAATGTAAAGTCTGATCTTGTGATGACATACCTTGGTTAGAAGTGAGTTTATCAGTTAAGAGGAATAAATAGCAGAAGCAGGTGGGTGTCTCCTCAAATACAAATCGAATTTTACTTCAACTGACTTTTGTATTGTTTGCATTTTTTATTTTTTCCCTCATATTACCAAAGTCAAATTTTTAAGTTAGGATGTGTGTTACCAGAAAAGAGATAAATTGAGTCACTAAATAGCACTAATATGAAGATATAAAAATTCTGTGTGAAGCTTAAATAAAAGTTTTTCTCTCTTTTTTTTCTCTTTCTCTTCTTTCTATATTCTGTGAAAGAGAAAGCATAAAAATGAGGCCATCACTGTCCCAAACCTCTCCCACCCATGGGTCGGGAGGAGGGGTAGCTATTAGGAGACTAAAACAGAAAATCAAGGATTTTGAGGCAATGGTTATAAGCCTTGATGATAAAATTCGGCATATGGATAGAGAAATGAAAGAGAATGAAACACTCAAAGAGAAAATAAGATTTTTGGAGGAAGCAAATAAAGCACAAGGGCAGGAGAGAAAGGAACTAGAAAAACAAATAAAGAAGCTGGAAGGGGAAACGAGTGAATTAGAAACCAGAATTTCTAAACAAGAAGATAAAAACAAACAGCTGAATGGCAACCTAAATGAATTAGATGTTAGTTCACTGCTCTCTTCTGAGGGAGAGAGATTGCTGCTTGGAATGTCCAGATTAAGGAAAACATTGAACAGTTTAGAAAATAGTTCCAGGAGCTGAATATGGAACATGATGCCATGAAAACTTCATTTGCTGATGCACTAAAGGGGAATGTGGCAGTAAAAGAGGCTGTAAAGGTGGTGGCACTGGAAAGCATACAAACAGTTGACTATAAAGAGACAGAAATCGAAAAAATGAAAGACGTTGTGATGGAAAGGGCAAATCCACTAATCAAACAGGCACTTGATAAAGAGAAGACAGTGGTAATATCAGGCATAAGCGAATCCCAGGAGCCAACATGGCAGGGGAGGCTTGAAGAAAATAAAGCTAGAGTTGTAAACCTGATAATAAAGCTTGGAGTAGTTTGTGGTCCTGAGGATATTGTAAACATTCACCAACTAGGCAAATATTCGAGGGAAGGAAAGCCGAGACCAGCAAAAGTAACCTTTGAGAGAGGGGAAGCATGTAGGGAAATATTGTTGAGAAATAAAAAGTCTAAAAGACCTCCAAGAATTCAAAGAAGTGTTCATTAGACGATACAGAACACAGGAAGAAATGGGAAAGATCAAAAACTTGTTGCAAGATTCGAGAAGGTTAAATGAGGAAAGAAATGAAGAAGAGAAGAAAAATTTTCATTTCAGAGTTCTTCCAGACAAAGGGGAGATAAAGAAGATAATGACAGAAGATCAGGGGATGGGGCCTCATTAAGATTGTCTCCAGAAATACATATAAATGGCATAGTAAGGGCAGCATATGCATTCTTATCAAATGTAAGGGTAGCCTTCAGGCACATGGACAAGGAAATGTTCAGAAATATTTATGTAACCTATGTGAGGCCAAAACTCGAATATGCAGCCCCCTTTTGGAATCCGCACTTGAAAAAGCACATAGCTAAGCTTGAAAAAGTTCAAAGACATGCCACGAAACTGGTGCCAGAAATACGCAATCTCAGTTATGATGAGAGGCTGAGGGAATTAGACTTACCATCACTCGAAGCTAGAGGAGTGAGGGGGGATATGGTGACAGTCTTTAAATTCCTTCATGGTTATGATAGAGTGGATAGGGATCGATATTTTGATATGGCTGGCTCTAGAACTAGAGGTCATAGTTTGAAGCTTCGTAAGAAAACTTCTTCGCAGGATGTAAGGAAATACTTGTTCAGTGTAAGAGTAGTTGATAATTGGAATTCGCTAAGTGAGGAGGTAGTTAATGCTATCTCAATCCATAGTTTTAAGGACAGGTATGATAAGTATCGTTAAGTATAAAATGGAAGAAACGAGCTTTGGGCTCTTTCCCGTAAACACAATTAGGTAATCACAATTAGGTAATCACATACATACATACACACGGCGGGCATTAGAAAACAAACATTCAGTATCTCTTAAATTTTTCCTTGTGTTTTTGAGTGAACAAGACATTAGATTAAAACGAAGATAATTTCACTAAATAAGAAATCCTGCAGAGTATTGTGAGTAAAAAATTTATATTTGTTGTATGACGAGACTGTCCAAAATATTAAAGGAAAAGAATTGAGAACATTTTCGTGAGGGAAAAGAGAAGAAGCTGTCCTGTTCTGCCTTGAAGGAAGTTTAGAAGAGTTGCCAGAGGTGAAGCCATCACATCACATTACCTATTTTTTTGTGTAAATTGGGGAAAGTTCTTAAGCCGTTTACCTGATCCTGTGGTTCCATATATTGTTAAAATCAGTATCCTTCCCATGTATATTTATCTGATAGTTTGATACACGAAATAATTGAATAATTAAATACATGCCAATAATACCCCTGTCAACAGTACTGAGTTAAGTTGCCAATTAGCACAGCTGTCTTAGTTTTCTTCATTTTTTGTTTTTTGTTTAGCTTTCTCTTTTATTATTTTTTTTATTTTGTATATATATTGAGTTAAATGTAAAGTCTGATCTTGTGATGACATACCTTGGTTAGAAGTGAGTTTATCAGTTAAGAGGAATAACTAGCAGAAGCAGGTGGGTGTCTCCTCAAATACAAATCAAATTTCACTTCAACTGACTTTTGTTTTGTTTGCATTTTTTTATTTTTTCCCTCATATTATCAAAGTCAAATTTTTAAGTTAGGATGTGTGTTACCAGAAAAGAGATAAATTGAGTCACTAAATAGCACTAATATGAAGATATAAAAATTCTGTGTGAAGCTTAAATAAAAGTTTTTCTCTCTTTTTTTCTCTTTCTCTTCTTTCTATATTCTGTGAAAGGGAAAGCATAAAAATGAGGCCATCACTGTCCCAAACCTCTCCCACCCATGGGTCGGGAGGAGGGGTAGCTATTAGGAGACTAAAACAGAAAATCAAGGATTTAGAGGCAATGGTTATAAGCCTTGATGATAAAATTCGGCATATGGATAGAGAAATGAAAGAGAATGAAACACTCAAAGAGAAAATAAGATTTTTGGAGGAAGCAAATAAAGCACAAGGGCAGGAGAGAAAGGAACTAGAAAAACAAATAAAGAAGCTGGAAGGGGAAAAGAGTGAATTAGAAACCAGAATTTCTAAACAAGAAGATAAAAACAAACAACTGAATGGCAACCTAAATGAATTAGATGTTAGTTCACTGCTCTCTTCTGAGGGAGAGAGATTGCTGCTTGGAATGTCCAGATTAAGGAAAACATTGAACAGTTTAGAAAATAGTTCCAGGAGCTGAATATGGAACATGATGCCATGAAAACTTCATTTGCTGATGCACTAAAGGGGAATGTGGCAGTAAAAGAGGCTGTAAAGGTGGTGGCACTGGAAAACATACAAACTGTTGACTATAAAGAGACAGTAATCGAAAAAATGAAAGACGTTGTGATGGAAAGGGCAAATCCACTAATCAAACAGGCACTTGATAAAGAGAAGACAGTGGTAATATCAGGCATAAGCGAATCCCAGGAGCCAACATGCCAGGGGAGGCTTGAAGAAAATAATGCTAGGGTTGTAAACCTGATAATAAAGCTTGGAGTAGTTTGTGGTCCTGGGGATATTGTAAACATTCACCAACTAGGCAAATATTCGAGGGAAGGAAAGCCGAGACCAACAAAAGTAACCTTTGAGAGAGGGGAAGCATGTAGGGAAATATTGTTGAGAAATAAAAAGTCTAAAAGACCTCCAAGGATTCAAAGAAGTGTTCATTAGACGATACAGAACACAGGAAGAAATGGGAAAGATCAAAAACTTGTTGCAAGATTCGAGAAGGTTAAATGAGGAAAGAAATGAAGAAGAGAAGAAAAATTTTCATTTCAGAGTTCTTCCAGACAAAGGGGAGATAAAGAAGATAATGACAGAAGATCAGGGGATGGGGCCTCATTAAGATTGTCT
>JAXCGZ010023690.1:0-5000 GCA_037179515.1 Halocaridina rubra
AGAGAGAGAGAGAGAGAGAGAGAGAGAGAGAGAGAGAGAGAGAGAGAGAGAGAGAGAGAGCTACTTTAAAAATATAGATATGATGAATATAAGTTATCACCTGGGAAATGAAGCAATTAAAACATTTATGTATTTGAATGCACAACGTAAACTCAAGCACAAAACATGAAAGTAGTTCAAGGAAAATTCACAGCAAACAATAAATGAACACACAAAAATACAATATCATCAGAATCTCTAACATCGTGTTTCCGGTTGCATATCCGCAAATGCTCCTGATACTGAGTGAGAGAGGGTCGAGCAAGGTTAATATGGGATGAAATGGAAAAACACATTTACGTCAGAAAAAACATACATACGTACATGCATCCATACATATATAAAATGGAAACCTTATAACAGAGGGATGCCCTAAGTTAAAAGCATTTATATTAGGAAACATTGGTTCAAAACATTACTTCAAACAAAAGAAAAATAAATAGTTTTAATATGGTATTATATTTTTCTTGTTTCGCAGAATGGATTCAAAGGTAACATGGATATTGTTGCTGATCCTATTATCATATTGCCTTGCACAAGATTCCAACATATCCTCGAGCGGCTATGAAGTTACAACTTCACAAGGCGATAGAACCATCCCGACAAGTGAAGTGAATGAAGATGAATCAACATCTGGGTCGCTTTTAAATGATAACGAAACTCTCGTGCTTGGAACAATTGAAGTAGAGGAATGGATTACCAGTGATAATTCCTCAGTAACTGAGACTTCACCTCAACCAACATATTCCATATCAACTACTGAAGATCCTTTTCCTCAAGGGCAAGGTGCTGATGACGAAATCAACACTGTGTTGGCCACAACGAATGAAAACACTGCATCCAAAATGAAAGTCATCATGTCCTTATGGAATGAAGTAATAAATCTTGCTGGAAACGATTCCAAGACACAAGAATGGACGGATATTGCTAGTAGCTTATGGAAAGATATGCTGTTTCAAGATTGGAATGAACTTTCAGTGTCTAAATGGAATGAAAACATGACCTTGCTGTGGAATGAAATTATGATTTACCTTGAAGACCTGGATGATGAACCCATTGATCCTTCATGGAATAACACCATGGTCATGCTTTGGAACGATTTTATTGGATCACATATGACAGGCCTGTCTACGCAGAGCTACTTTACAGATTCGGATAAAGGACAGTCATTTTCACCGAATTACATTGGTATACCAGCACACCCTGCATGGGTTCCTGAATATGAAAATACTGATTGGCACTCTTATCCTGATTATGGAATAGAACATTATCCAGAATGGTCTCAATATGGAGGCACAGTTTACAAAGATTTTAACATCACTTCATATACTAATGGACCTCCCTCTCTAGACGATGAAGCGGTCGAAGTCGTATTAATACAAGGAACTATTTTAGGGAGAAAGGAAAGGGCCAAGAGAGGAAAAAGCTACTTCTATAGTTTCAAGGGAATTCCATATGGTGAACCTCCTGTTGGTAACCTCAGATTTATGGTATGGAAAAACTAATACATATATCTAACAATGACAAAAAACGAGAAGCTTCTATAACATTAAATTTTGATACATTACAAGACAGCATTTTTATCAAGTCATTGCAATGGAAATATATACTGTTTATTGATTTTCAGGATCCTATTCCTGCAGCTCCATGGAACGGAACGAGAGATGGGACAAAAGATCCACAAAGATGTCCTCAGCTACAATTTTACATCACAGTGGGAGAAGAAGACTGCCTCTACCTTAATGTTTACACACCAATGGTTTGTAATATAGAATATAAATAATCAAAAAAATCAATCGACTTGATCATATACAAATTATTCAGCTATAATCGAAGGGATATCATCTATCTAAATAAGAAGCAGATTTAACTCTGTTCATTACACATAGTTCTGATATGAAGCGACTTTCTATATCTCTTCAACCACTTATACCTAAATCCATTTCTTTCAGGCCTCCGAAGGGAATCTTCCAGTGATGGTATGGATACATGGAGGTTCCTTTGTGACAGGAGGAGCAGATGAATATCCACCTCTTCCCTTCATGAGCAAAAACATTGTGCTAGTAACCATCCAGTACCGACTGGGGACCTTAGGTGAGCAAGCCCAAAATTGTAAAAAATTATTGTATTGCTGAAGTTTGTTACATCTCAGAGTATCTGAAAATTGTTCTGGAGTTTATGCGGATCAATGAGGCAAAATGAAAGTGACTAATGTTTCACCGTTTAATTCCTTGCAAGGTGAATAATTTGGGAATGAGATTGAACGCAAGGGCTTCATCTAGTACTGAGGTACATCAGATGCCTATTCTGTGAGCCGTTCACCTTGGAAGCTTGAAAATTAATACATAGAAAGTATATAATACTAACAGTGTGAATTAACAAATATCTTTGCATTTTCACTAATACTAACCAAAGTTCCATATCTGTAAGTACTATTCGTACGTACACGAATCTGAATTTTTATTCATAAAATTTCGAAAACAGGAAATCTTAATTTGATGATGCAAACTTCTTAACATAAGAATTGAAAGAGTTTCAGTGGTGCAACAATCAACTCTATAAGACTGTAGTGACTATTTTAATACACCTTACTATTTTCGAGTATACTTTATCCAGCATTTGTTACTATTAATGTATTTTAGTGATAATGAAGTAATATATCCAACAGCATGTTGAATGAAAGCGGTTCATGGTAGTATATGATTATGACCAGTGGTAGCTAACGCTACCCACTTACACTAGGCTATGGGATGTATCTTCAATTTGCATTTGTTAATATTTAAATGTTGCACTTAATAACTCAAGACTGATAAGTATAAAGACGAACAAATAACAATCACAAAATAAAAACGCTACATCTCACTGAACGAGCTCATTGGAAGCAAAAAAATCTCAATCAACTACCATATTAATTGCAATTTGTGGCTGGGTACTTAGTCATGCAACGTAGTGTACATTTTTAAAAAAAATACTCTATCATTTAACAGGTTTCCTGTCCACTGAGGACTCGATAATGCCCGGAAATTTGGGTTTGAAAGATCAGACACTTGCTCTTCAGTGGGTAAATAAAAATATACAGGCTTTAGGAGGTGACCCAAACAAAATCACCATTTTCGGTCAAGGTGCCGGAGCCGCCTCTGTTCACCTTCATGTCATCTCGCCAAAAGCAAGAGGTGGGTTAAATGGTAACAGCAGACAACAACAACAACAACAGTAGTAGTAGTAGTAGTAGTAGTAGTAATAGTAGTAGTAGTAGTAGTAGTAGTATAACTTAAAGACATCTCTGCTAATCGAAAGCTAAATATCACAATTCACCCATTCAACATACAGCCATTCAAACAACCATTTAGGGTATGAGTGAGTTTTCATTTCAATTCCTTAATTGGTTGTTTATGGCCAAACTAATATCCAATTCCTTTAACATTCGTAGGTTTATTTCAAAGAGCCATCATGCAATCTGGCTCAGCACTGAATCAAGCAGTCATCCGGACCGATCATAAAGAAGTAGCCATGACAGTGGGAAAGGAGTACAACTGTTCTGCAGGAGATGGGGAATTGTTTAATTCTACTCTTCTCCTCCAGTGTCTACAAACATTGCCTCTCAAACATATTGTGGCTGTGCCTTCTTTGTTTACGGTGAGAGAATATATCAAGTGCAGTTGTAAGAGTTGCGTTTTTTTTTCCAAAGATAAATTGTGAAGTATGGAGCAGATGTTGATTCTCTTTTATTCATGTCACTTTTTCAGATGATAGTGTCCCTCCCAAGAGTGATGACGCCTCGTGTGGATGGTGATTTTCTGCCCGACCATCCAGCTCACCTTTTGAAGCAAGGCACTTATAACAAAGTCGACGTCATTTCTGGAATTACCGAACATGAAGGTGCAATTGTAGCTTTACGTAAGTTTTATTCATTCATCTATTTCTCATATTATTCTTAGTAGATTATTTCTGTCAAATGTCTATTAGATTTATCGATTTTCAGTTCATAATATACGCAGATTTAGTGGTTACAGTGATACTGATAAAGGGAAAGAAAGCATATGATGTTATTGAAGCTGTTTTTATTGTTAGTCATACTAATAATAATGAGTACTCGATGTTGAGGCCATAGGTAATGAAGAGGTAAGGCAAAGACGCTATGGATCTGAACACGTTAAGGTGGTTTACCACAACCAATAATTTTTATTTTTTATTATTATTTTGAATCAGCCTTGCCCTAATATCTCGTCTTTTTACCCATTTGTTTTTTAACCCAGCATTTCTGTTAAACCCATGGCTGGTAAATGAATTAATGGGAAATTTCGAAGTAGCTGGACCAGCCCTAGTCTCTACAGAGAAAGAAAAAGAACCTGTCAAACTGGCTAGAGATATTCTAGACTATTACTTCCATGGACATCCTGTCAGCATGGCTATGGGTGACAATTTTATACAAGTAAGTTTCAGAGTCATAAGTTCCAATATTATTTTAAAACTCGCAAACAAAGTCTAATACTGATGATTACCCAGTGTACTTATGAATATGGGGAGAATAAGATAAATAAAATATACTTTAGTGTGTTTGTGTGTGTGTTCGTGTATATATATATATATATATATATATATATATATATATATATATATATATATATATATATATATATATATATATATATATATATATATATATATATATATATATATATATATATATATATACATATTTATATGTATGTATGTATATATATATATATATATATATATATATATATATATATATATATATATATATATATATATATATATATATATATATATTTATATGTAGTAGGCTGTCTCATGGCACCAGTCGCCCGTTGCAATACTGCAGCTGAAGGTTTTATGAACTTAAAATAAAACTGTCAAAGACTTCGATCTTACTTCTTCCTTCAGTTACGGTTCTTTTTCTATGCCTACACCTACACTGAATATACTTCGATATTCGT
>JAXCGZ010023690.1:12500-29249 GCA_037179515.1 Halocaridina rubra
TTACATTTTGAAGTATTGAATTTCATTAGCCACTTTTCTGACCACTCATGCAGATTATTTAGATCCTCCTGAAGTTCTCTACCATTGTTCTCGTTTTTTACTTTCTTCACAATCTTTGCATCATCTGCAAACATATTCATGAATGAATTTACAGACTCTGGTAGGTCATTTACATATACAAAGAACAAAAGTGGCCCTAAAACTGAACCCTGTGGAACTCCACTACTAACTCTTCTCCATTCAGACACTGAGTGTCTTACTCTAACCCTCTGTTCCCTTCCTTCTAAGTAAGTTTTTATCCATTCCAAAACATTTCCACCTATTCTAGCCATTGATTGCAGCTTCCTAATAAGTCTCCCATGTAGAACAGTGTCAAACACTTTCTGGAAGTCTAGGAATATGCAATCTGCCCAGCCCTCTCTTTCCTGTAAGATTTGGCTTACCTCATCATAAAATTCTAATAAGTTTGTTACTGTTGATCTACCTTCTCTGAAGCCATGTTGCCTCACTGACAAAAAGATGAAGGATTCCAAGTGAAGAGAGATATGTTTCCTTAGTAGTTTCTCCATAACTTTGCAAATTATGCTGGTCAAGGAAACTGGTCTATAGTTCAGAGCCGTATCCCTCCTTCCCTTTTTGAAGATAGGTATCACATTTGCTTGTTTCCAGCATCTTGGAATCTCCCCTGACTCCAGTGACTCCTTAAATATGATACTTAGTGCCACTGATATTGAGTTTGCGCATTTTTTAAGCACATGAGGGGATATGTCATCAGGACCTGTAGCTTTATGAACATCTAAATCCATCAGCGCTTTGCATATCTCTTTGGCTGTAAGGTTTATGTTCTCTAATACCGGCCCTTGAGCTTCTATCACTGCAATCTGAGGGGGTGGGGTATTTTCTACTGTAAATACTGACTGAAACTCCTTGTTCAATTCTTTGCAGATCTCTTCATCCGTCTCAGTGATGCTTCCATCCGCTCTCTTTAGCCTTAAAACCTGTTCTTTTACCTTCAGTTTTCCTCTGATAAAACTGTGGTAGAGCTTGGGATTTTCTTTAGCCTTCCTGGTGATGTCCCTCTCATAGTCTCTCTCTGCCTCTCTCCTTTTACTTAGGTAGTCATTTCTTGCTCTTTTGTAGGTTTGCCAGGCATTTATGTTTTTTCTCCTCCTATACCTTTTCCAGCATTTGTCTCTCCACTCCTTAGCTCTTTTACACCCATTATCGAACCATTTCTCTCTGGCATGAATTACACCTACTTTGGTGACAGGTATGCAGCAATCTACTATCTTCCCATATTTCTCACAAATGATGTCATACATTTCTTGTACAGATTTGTTGTAAAATAAGGTTCTCCAGTCAATAACTGCAAAAAGCTCATTCATTTTGATGTAATCTCCTTTCGGATAGTTCCTCCTCATGTCCTCAGTGCCTCTACTCTCAGGAAGAATATCTTCAATGATATACTCCATCAACAACACACAGTGGTCACTCTTTCCAATTGGTGGTTCATACTCAATTTTTTCAATATCCAACACATTATCTGTGAACACTAGATCAAGTAGTGATGGCTCATCCCCACCCCTGGCCCTTGTTGGT
Organism: Halocaridina rubra; assembly: GCA_037179515.1. NCBI lineage: Eukaryota > Metazoa > Arthropoda > Malacostraca > Decapoda > Atyidae > Halocaridina > Halocaridina rubra. The sequence continues at coordinate 14,100 of JAXCGZ010023690.1, forward strand.
TCCATTACATGTTGGTGTAGGAAATTCCCTTGTACGCAATCTAGGAATCTTGCCCCGAATGAGTCCTCACCACTGTGTGGGTCAAGATTTATCCAATCTATCTCTTTATGATTAAAGTCTCCCATAATCAAAATCCTACATTTTTTTTCCCGTGCCATGTTAACAACTGAGTTTATGACTTCAATAGTACCTATATGACTTTCCTCATAAACTTCAAGCCTATTTTGGTTCCTTGGTGGGTTGTATACAACAGTTATTATAATGCTCTCTGACCCAGTATTTATGCGAGCAACAAGAAATTCCTTGAACTCACTTTCTATAGCCAAGTTTATTTCTTCGACTTGAATCCTTTCACTTATGAGCAGTGCTATCCCTCCACCAGTCCTCTCAGATCTTTCAACCCTTAGTATTCTGAAGCCCTTAGGAAAAACTGTGACACTGTTTATGTCCTCACTCAACTTAGTCTCTGTAATTGCTACTATATATACCTTACTGTTGTGAATCCTATCTTTTAATTCTACTGCCTTACCAGCTAATCCATCAGCATTTGTGTATAACAATCTTAATGAGGCCCCATCCCCTGATCTTCTGTCATTATCTTCTTTATCTCCCCTTTGTCTGGAAGAACTCTGTAATGAAAATTTTTCTTCTCTTCTTCATTTCTTTCATCATTTAACCTTCTTGCCTCTTGCAACAAGTTTTTTATCTTTCCCATCTCTTCCTGTGTTCTGTATCGTCTAATGAACACTTCTTTGAATTCTTGAAGGTCTTTTAGACTTTTTTTCTCAACAATATTTCCCTACATGTTTCCCCTCTCTCAAAGGTTACTTTTGTTGGTCTCGGCTTTCCTTCCCTCGAATATTTACCTAGTTGGTGTATGTTTACAATATCCTCAGGACCACATACTACTCCAAGCTTTCTTATCAGGTCTACAACCATAGCTTTATTTTCTTCAAGTCTCCCCTGCCATGTTGGCTCCTGGGACTCGCTTATGCCTGAGATTACCACTGTCTTCTCCTTATCAAGTGCCTGTCTGATGAGTGGGTTTGCCCTTTCCATCACAACGTCTTTCATTTTTTCGATTACTGTGTGTGTGTGTGTTGCTACTTCCAGATATCTTCCCTACATGATTTTTTTATTTCATTTAAAGTATATCGTTTTCTAATTTTTAAATTTAATATTATTTCTATATTGTATTTACTATTTCTTTTCGGAAAACGAGCGAAAAACTTTTGTGCACGTTTGAAACCAAGTTGAAACTGTTATGCAATTTTTCAGATGATAAGTGATGTAAACTATAGGTTTGGTCACGATGCAGTCATACAAATACATGCAGGTGATGCAAACCTCGGATTTAATACATATTCCTACGAATTTCAATACAGAGGACAATACAGCTATACAGATAATTATGGACCGGATGCAGGGATGCATTGTAAGTAGTAGTAGCAATAGTAGTAGTAATAGTAATAGGAGTAGTTGTAGTAGTAGTATGATTTACTGGTACATTTGCATGAGCAAAGATATTTGAACTTTTTCTCTGTTAAACAGAATCATTTAAAAAGAGGATATATCGAGAAACGGAATCTTAAATAAAGAAAGGAAAAAAATAATTACAGAAACTTAACAACTTTTGCAAGTCACTTCATATCGAGTATACTGTCTTCCTTGGGCCGTTTTTGATTACTCATTAGAACACACACACAGGTCCTGATGACATATCCCCTCATATACTTAAAAATGCACAAACTCAATATCAGAGGCACTAAGTATCATATTTAAAAAGTCACTGGAGTCAGGGGAGATTCCAAGATGCTGGAAACAAGCAAACGTGATACCTATCTTCTAAAAGGGAATGAGGGATACGGCTCTGAACAATAGACCAGTTTCCTTGACCAGCATAGTTTGCAAAGTTATGGAGAAACTACTAAGGAAACATATCTCTCTTCACTTGAAATCCTTCAACTTTTTGTCAGTGAGGCAACATGGCTTCAGAGAAGGTAGATCAACAGTAACAAACTTATTAGAATTTTATGATGAGGTAAACCGAATCTTACAGGAGAGAGAGGGCTGGGTAGATTGCATATTCCTAGACTTCCAGAAAGCGTTTGACACTGTTCCACATGGGAGACTTATTAGGAAGCTGCAATCAATGGCTAGAATAGGTGGAAATGTTTTGGAATGGATAAAAACTTACTTAGAAGGAAGGGAACAGAGGGTTAGAGTAAGACACTCAGTGTCTGAATGGAGAAGAGTTAGTAGTGGAGTTCCACAGGGTTCAGTTTTAAGGCCACTTTTGTTCCTTGTATATGTAAATGACCTACCAGAGTCTGTAAATTCATTCATGAATATGTTTGCAGATGATGCAAAGATTGTGAAGAAGTAAAAAACGAGAACAATGGTAGAGAACTTCAGGAGGATCTAAATAATCTGCATGAGTGGTCAGAAAATTGGCTAATGAAATTCAATACTTCAAAATGTAAGGTAATGAGAATGGGTACAAGTGCAAGAAGGCCCAAGCTTGACTACTCGGTGGCTGGAGTACAACTTCAAGAGACAGAAAATGAGAGAGATCTAGGAGTAAACATACTGGCAGATTTGTCTCCATAAATACATATAAATGGCATAGTAAGGGCAGCATATGCATTCTTATCAAATGTAATCGTAGCCTTCAGGCACATGGACAAGGAAATGTTCAGAAATATTTATGTAACCTATGTGAGGCCGAAACTCGAATGTGCAGCCCCCTTTTGGAATCCGCACTTGAAAAAGCACATAGCTAAGCTTGAAAAAGTTCAAAGACATGCCACGAAACTGGTGCCAGAAATACGCAATCTCAGTTATGATGAGAGGGTGAGGGAATTAGACTTACCATCACTCGAAGCTAGAAGAGTGAGGGAGGATATGGTGACAATCTTTAAATTCCTTCATGGTTATGATAGAGTGGATAGGGATCGATATATTGATATAGCTGGCTCTAGAACTAGAGGGTATAGTTTGAAGCTTCGTAAGAAAACGTCTTTGCAGGATGTAAGGAAATACTTTTTCAGTGTAAGAGTAGTTGATAATTGGAATTGGCTAAGCGAGGAGGTAGTTAATGCTATCTCAATCCATAGTTTTAAGGACAGGTATGATAAGTATCACTAAGTATAAAATGGAACCAATCAGGAGACGGGAAGATACGAGCTTTTGGCTCTTTCCCGTAAACACAATTAGGTAATCAATTAGGTAATCACACACACACACTCACGTAGAGAGATGGAGTCTATAAATCTTAAGCAGCACAGTAAGGAGGTCTCATTCAGGGTAAGATTCCTAGATTGTGTACAAGGGAATTTAGTACACCATCCTGTACTGGAACCCGAGAGGACCAGGGGTAGGGATGAGCCATTGCTGCTTAATTTAGTATTCACAGGTAATGTGTTGGATATTGAAAAAATTGAGTGTGAACCACCAATTGGAAAAAGTGACCTCTGTGTGTTGTTGATGAAGTATATCATCGAAGATGTTCTGCCTGAAAGTTGAGACACTGAGAAGGACACGAGGAGGAACTATCCCAAAAGAGATTACATCCAAATTAATGAGCTTTTTGCAGTTATTGACTGGAGGACTTTATTTACCAACAAAACTGTACAAGAACTGTACGAAATCTAGGAATATGTGAAGACAGTGTATTGTTGCATACCTTCCACCAAACTAGGAGTTATTCATCCCAGAGAGAAATTGTTCCATAATGAGTTTAAAAGAGCTAGAGATAAATGCTGGAAAAGGTATAGGAGGAGAAAAAACTTAAATGCCTGGCAGACATATAAAAGAGCAATAAATTATTACCTAAGTAAATGAAGAGAGGCAGAAAGAAACTATGAAAGGGATAACACCAGTTAGTCTAAAGAAAATCCCGAATTTTTCCACAGCTTTATTATATGAAAACTGAAGGTCAAAAAAATGGTTTTAAAATTAAAGAGAGCGGATGGAAGCATCACTGTGACGGATAAAGAGATCTGCGAGGAACTGAACAAGAAGTTTCAGTCAGTATTTATAACAAAAGATACCGCACCCCCTTAGACTGCAAAGATTAGAGCTCACTGACCGGTATTAGAGAACATCATCTTTACAGCCACAGAGGTATGTAAAGCGCTGATGGAGTTAGATGCCCATAAAGCTACAGATCCTGATGTTATATCCACTTATGTACTTTAGAAATTAGTAAAACAATATCAGTGGCATTATGTATCATATTTGAAAACTAGCTGGAATCTGGATAGAATCCAAGATGCTGGAAGCAAGCGAACGTGGTACCTATCTTCAAAAAGGGATGGGGGGATACAGCTCTACACAAAGTTATGGAGAAACTACTAAGAAAACACATCCCTTTTCACGTGGAATTCTTCATCTTTTCGTCAGAGAATAAAATGGCTTTAGAGAAGCCAGAACAACCCTAACAAACTGATTAGAATACTATGATGAGGTAAGCCGGATATTACAGGAAAAAGTGGGCTGGGCAGACTGCATATTCCTAGATTTTCAGAGGGCATTTGATACGGTCCCGCATGGGAAACTTATTAAGGAGCTGCAGGTAATGGCGAGAAGAGGTGGAAATGAACAGATATAGATGTAAGGTTTATTTCCCTTTTAAGATCTTCTGTGGTATAGTTGGTAGCGCCTTGGCACAGTAATTATGTGTCCTAGGTTGAAGTCCCGGTCGGGGTAAAAATGATTCATATTTTCATATATGGTAATGTGCTTATTTGGTTATTGTTAGTCCTAAATGAGATTGAGATTTGAATTAAATGCAAAAACGAAGCCACGAGTAAGGTTGGGGGAAATTGTAATATGAACAGAGTGGCATTCAGATAGAATGCGTTCAATCCTAGTATATCAGATATAGCTGTGATGTAGTTGGTAGCGCCTTGGCACAGTAATTATGTGTCCTAGGTTCAAGTCTCTGTCGGGGTAAAAATTATTCATGTATATATATATATATATATATATATATATATATATATATATATATATATATATATATATATATATATATATATATATATATATATAAAGTATATTTTAGAAACCCCGATATTGCAACATCAAAATGAAAATTAATATGGAACACATTAACATGATTATAGGTATTTTGGTTACGTATTAATGAGTTATGAATATTCATTGTCATACAACAGGGGTTAGCCACGGAGATGACCTATCTTACCTCTTCAACAATCGTTTGACTGTTCTTCGACGAAGGGATGACCTTCAAATGAGCGAACTTATGGTTAATCTATGGACCAACTTCGCTCTGACGGGGTAAGAGGGAGGGATTATGCATGCTTTGTAATACTCCAATGATTTCTTACATATTATATTAGTAAATATATGGTGGTTATTGTGTTAAACTTTACCTTTTACTTATTTGAGGAAAAAGTTAAACTATCACTAACTGATATAAAAAGTACTGACTAAAAGTCTCCCTTAGATAAGAAAATTAAAATGCAGCATTTGAGAAAAACAAGGCTAGTGAAAAGTGAAGTCTTTAATAATAATAATAATAATAATAAATAATAATAATAATAATAATAATAATAATAATAATAATAATAATAATAATAATATGAAATAACAATATAATGAAGAAATCCTACTACTGCTACTACTACTACTACTACTACTACTACTACTACTACTATATAATAATAATAATAATAATACCGAAAGTCATTTATTCTATAGATAATAATTATGTAAATGCATATAGCCTGCATACTATTGATTCTCGTTTTATATATAACATAGTCCCCAATGTCTGGTGGTGAATACAGACCGTGTGGCAGAGGAAATAAAGCTGGGTGTACCTCCTAACGCTGTACGGTGGGCTCAAACGCGGGTCTGTCAACTCCTAAGTCGAACACTCTCAGCAGTCTGCCATCGTGGTCCCCATATAGCTTGCATACTATCCTTCACAAATTCATTTAAGTATTTTCTTTCAGTAATCCAACTCCAGACGATGCTTTAGGTGTACAGTGGTTACCAGTGTCACCAACATGTTTTCACTACTTGGCCATTGATAGAATTCCCTATATGAGACCCTACTACGCAGGATTTGTAAGCATAATGAATTAATTTACGCTCTAGTAAGACTCATACAGGGCCTAAGCTTGTTTGAAGGTACTTTGGAGCTGAAGGCTATACACTTCTTCATATGTCTTCAATCGCGTCATATTTTTTATTTAGATATTGAGATATCCAATAAATCTTTATTATAGAACTTTTTATTGCAGCTCATGGAATTCTGGAAAAGTCTGCCGCTGCAAACGAATCGCTTCCTAAATCCACCTCACAAATGGCAGTCCTTTGTACCAAGTAAATCGACTATCCAAAACTGCTGGAACTACAATACGGAGTACTAATATCTTTAGAAATGAGCATCAATTAAAAATCTGAAGTTACTAAAGTCAATCTAAAGTGAAAGCATTTAAACAACTGTGGAAATATACGTACAACACTGCTTCTCAATCTTGCTTAAGGTGAGAGAAAAAACTGACAATTTTTCCGGTAAAACTATCTTTAAAGAGGTGTCCGTGAACCGTTTTAACAACTACAGGCAGTAAATACCTGTATAAAAATACATCCTGCTTACAACTGTTAAAACTGTGCAAATATATCATGAAACCAATTATAACTAGTTATGAAACTGTAATAATAAAAATGTAATATCCCAAAACTCTAACACGAGGTTCTTCTCTTCCAACTAAAGCCGAACTAACAGTTAGAATGAATAAGGACCAGAATAAAGCTGAGTGAGAATTCATTCAGTTCCCTACCATTTGTTACCTAACTTCTAATACTTCTTTCCGTGTATTCTCTGTAAAGACAAAACAGTTCCTCTATTTCCCAAGAAAAATCAGGACTCAAACCCAGGTAGGTAGGTAGGTAGGTATAAAATCCTGACCTAAGTCAAGCAGCAGGGCAACAAAGGCCATTCGCCCCCACATTCATTCTAAAAGAATCAATATATGGTCAAACTCTTAAAAAAAAAAAAAAAAATACAAAAGTGTGGCCGGCCACAATTTAAAGTCATGTTAAAAAACTCAACATCTAAAAATTTACAAAACGATTTGCACATAATATCCCACATCGACACACGAGTTTCTAATCAAAGGTCATAAAATATGGAAACATATTTGAGAAATGAAGTGACTGCCTGCAGATCAAATGCTTTTCCCAGAATATCCTTTAGAGGCTTATTACTCAAAGAGAAGTGCACTCTCTCCCTCTGAAACGAGGACAATCTAAAATAATATGAGCAATGGCTAAAACACACCAACAAGTGCCACAGCATGGAACCATTCTCTCTGAGCTACCTGCTAGCAGCCAACTGTGTGAGGTGTGTGGCCTATACTCGACCTCGCTACGACAATTTCTGCTCCAGGTTCTGACGTTCTAGGGGTACTCCAGCAAGAGACAGTCTTTGATATATTAAGGTTTAAGTCTGAGGGCAAATGGCTCCAATTGGTTTGACACTCATTAAGAATAAAAGTTCTAATTAAATATAAACGTCTGTATGAGAGATCTGAAACCCAACAAAAAAACTATCTTCTTACATATGGCATAGAGACTATACAACCATGACTAAATGTTCCCTACTACCAGGTGTACTGGATCATAAGAACTTAGTGCCCGGATGGAATATTTCAAATTAGATCGTACAACAAATTTTCTGAAGGAGCTAGAGAAAATGAAAAGATGATCACCAATGATGTCGACCAGTTCCACTGAATACTGAAATCTATGGAGGCTACCGTTCACGTTTTTCTATTCCCACAAGGACAAAAGCATTGCAAACCTCATCCTCTGATTTATATCCATCTGTGTAGATCTGCTTGTAAGCACTATGCTTTATTATATGAAAGGAATTTAATCCTGTTCACATCACTAGACTCCTTTTTATGTATATGTTTAAAATTACAGACCATCGGAGATGGGATTAGCCATGGAGGATACTTAAGTTCTTTTAAGTTGCACACATTCGAAGATTCTTAACTAATCAGATGATACTGCTCAGAATATCAAACATCCAGAGGTTTTCATGCATACGGTTAAAATTGGCTAAGTCTCTCACCGTTGGGCAGTTCAGGAAACCGGTTAGGATATTTATCTGTGCCTTTTGTTCTAAATAACACAGGGAACAATTCTTTCCGTTGAAGTGAAAGCAGAAATTCATCAGCACCCACCAGTATGCTCTCAATGGAAGACGTGCAATAAACACCAGAGAAGATATGCACTGCTTTATGATGCACAACATCTAGTTTCTGCAAGGTGGTTTGGCAAGCATTATTAAACTTTGATTGACAGAGATCGATAAAGTCGAAGGAGTAATTCTCTATCAGTTTTCTAATCAAAAGATGAAGCAACTTTAAGTAAATTTAAAGAATGTTTCACTTTTTGTGCAAATTCCGTCACCGGTGATCTGAAAGTAAGTTTAGCATCAAGAGTGATTCCTTAAAAACTTTACTTATATATATATATATATATATATATATATATATATATATATATATATATATATATATATATATATATATATATATATATATATATAGAGAGAGAGAGAGAGAGAGAGAGAGAGAGAGAGAGAGAGAGAGAGAGAGAGAGAGCATGATGTAATTTTTCAACTGTAATACCGGGATGTTTTCTTGTCATCTGACACAAGCGACCTGAATGATGGAAACATGAAACAACGTTTATCAGTCTAACAAGATATAGCACTGAGCATCTTTTGAAGCTTTTGAACAACCTGTACTGCTGTCGTTGCTGAAGTATATATTACAAGGTCATAAACAAACAGAGAACCTTCAACTCTCCAATTGGAATCTGATTGATGACCCCATGAAATGCCACATTGAACAGTGTGTTGCTAATCAAAAACTCTGTGGTATTCCTTCCTGATTAATGAAGTCAGAATGTTTAACACCAATGCGAACTCGAAGCTGTCGTTCAGATAAAAAAGAATAAAGATATTTTAACATGTTCCCACTGATCCCCCAATTGGAGAACTGTTTTAAGATTCCATATCTCCAGGTAGTGTCATAGGCTTTTGCCGGGTCAATAAAAGACACCAGAAGTTTGTTTCGTCTGTACAAATGATGTCTGAATTTGCCTTGTCAAGAAATAAAATGCAAAGATTTTTTAATTAGACAACTCTTCTCAAGGTAATAGACTGAAGGAGCATTCACCATCCTCTCAGACACAGCTTGTTAAAACAATAGGTCTATAGTTACCAGGTAGGGTAGTGTCTTTTCCTATCTCAGCAATCAGGATTATTGTATATAGCCTCTATGTGTCTGGGACAACCACAGACTTCCAGATATTAAGGAAAGCCATGATGATTTTTTTTTGCACCTGGTAAGGTGTCGAAACACCTCTTAGCAAATATTATCACTGCTGTGTATGATGACGTCTTTGAAATGGAATTCATCTCCATGGTGCAATTCATATTATAATAAATGTCAAGAGGGAGGAATTTAATAATTTCAAATGGTCAGGAATTCGAGAGTAATTCTGGGTATTCAAAATGCCGCTGAAGTACTGTACTAAGAAAAGAATACAGCTACTTCATTGTAATCTGTAACCATTTCATTATTTCTTTGGATGGATGGAGTTGAATTTGGTATAAACTTTGCACCCAGCCTTCTGATTTTATTCCATACTTTGGTCATGGGAGACTTGGAATTTATACTTTTAACATAATAACAATGTTTCAACTTTGTGAAGTTACGTTAATGATCGAGGTTATTAGAGGGGGTTCAATGTCGTTTAGTTTGCAAAAGGTCATATGGCAAATGAGCCTCTGCTTTTTACAAACATTATTCCACCATAGAACAGTTGGCCGACTTGGCATACAACTTGTTTTTGGTATGGCTTTAACAGCCCCCTCAATAAATTTTGAAAGGAAACAGTTATAAGTTTCCAAATCGTTTTCAAAATCATCAGGAGTTGCTCCATCAGTAATATGGGTATAAGAAGTCCAGTCCGCCTCTTCTATTTTCCACAAATCACCTCTGTTTGCAGCTGACTCACTTCTCTGATAGCAATAGAAGAGTGATCACTGTCAGTCAGTTCGCCGCTAATTGACCAAAAATAAATTAGTGTAAGCAAGGTGAACATAACTCGGATCAGTCGCTGGCTTAGTTCATGATGTGGATCCAAACGAACAGGAGTTCCATCATTCCACAACACCAAGTCATTGTCATCTATGACATGTTCCACCACAGTTCCTTCATGATCTGTTGAAGAACTGCTCCAGACTACATTTTTTGCATTGAAAACACCAACTAGGATGTACAGTAGAACGACTGGAATTTTTCATCAATATGTAGTAGGTCTGCTATACTTTAAGAGCAGTCTCCAGGCTGGGCAGTAAATAGATGGAGAAGCTATTTTCTGTCCTATGTCCTGACAGAAGTATTCTGGGGGGCATAATGACTGATGAATTTATGGAGGACAATAGCAATTCTTCCTAATGGTATATCCATTGGATTGTATCGATATTTATAAATAACATACTTACATCATGGCTGAAGCAAATAATCATCCAACAATGTTTCTTGTAAACATGCCACTTGAATATTGTAGTCTTTCAATAGTCTTAGCTGATATAATTTAATCTTAAGACCTCTACGATTCCAATGAAGAATATTCTGAACAATTTTGAAGAGATTTTCAGGAGCTGCATATAGAACGTAAGGGCATATCAAGATAATTTCCAGATGCAGTAAAGCAAAATGTGGCAGTAAAAGAGACAGTTACAGAGGTGGCATTGCAATATGTTGACTATTAATTAAGAGAAAAAATGAAAGATTTTGTTTGAAAGGGCTAATCCACTGCTTAAACAGGCACTTGATAAAGAGAAATCGCTGATAATCTCAGGTATAAGTTAATCCAAAGTTAACATGGCCGGGGAGACTAACATGATAATGCTAGGGTTTTAGATCTGATAAGGAAGCATGTACTGTAGTAGTATGTAGTTCAGATAATATTGTAAGCATTCACCATATTGGTAAATATTCTAAGGAGGGAAGGGAAGCATAATGAAAGTAACCTTTGAGAGAAGGGACAAATGTAGAGAATTATTGATGACGGCAAGAATTCTGACCAGTGTTCAACAGACCATATTGAACACAGGAAGAGGTGGATAGGATCAAAAGCTTGTTGCAAGAAGCTGGAAGGTTAAATGAGAAGAAATTATAATAAAAATAGGTCATGTTAAAAAGTGTATGGAAAGTTGGAGGATTAATTTTAATTCTGCCAGTAAGCTGCCATAAAGGAAATTATAAAATACCTATCATGAAATCTACTGTAAGGGAGAAAGTCTGTAACTTGTGCAATTACTTTCATGATACTGCAACATAAATACTAAAATGTTAATCCGTTAACAGTTAAAATTTAAAGTATGTAATTAATGGTAGAAATAAAGTAATGGCATGGTTATAAAAAGAAGCTACTTTCTAAATATAAGCTTATCCTTTACAGATACTAGTTTTGGCAAAAAACACAGAATAATACTATCTACTTCACAAACCTCAAGGCTTGACGAATTTCTTGCAAAGAAATAAACTTTATGCTGCTCCTCAAATTACACAATAAAAAATAAACTAAAATTGCAATGCAAATACACAATATATTGTAGAAACTACTTCCGGGTTTTATATCTAGCTTTACCTTCTAACACAAGCTTTAATATAGCTTTTCTTGTCAATACAAGCAGTAAAACTTGCAGGTATGTAATCATGTCACAACTTATTTATAACTCACATCATATCCCAAACAAATTTCCTTGAACCTTGGAAGACCGTTCATGTTAAGCCCTAACAAACTATAAGTGTCACTACCTGCAGCAAAGTTCGGTACAGTGAGATTACAGGCCAACAACTACCACAACACTGCAATTAAATGTAGGATTGCACTGTAGTAAGAACATTTTTAGGGAAAGCATTTGTTAATTTCAGGCTCTCACATTAAATACCCAACAATCGCTACTACTACTGCCACATCAGAAGTGCAACAATAATGCCTAAAGGCAGGTTGCAAATACTAAAACACCTGTACCCCTACTTACTCAAGGGTGTCCGTATCACATGTTCAAAAATACATTCAGTTGTTATATGTCATTTCATGGTCTATGCAAGGTCGTCATCCGTAGAAAGGACATAATATTCTTCTGTTATTATAAAGGACCATGTATATATCCAAAACCAAAAATCGCGAAACTCAATCTACATTATATGCAAAACAACTTTGAAGCCACTTTTATCTTCAACTTACTACACAGAACTAGGTGGAAATCCCAATATTCAGCTATCAAGTTAAGTGAGGTAAAGCAGCGACTTAATTATACTAAGGAATTACCGAAAGCTCCGGGTTCTTTTCACAGATGTCAATAAAAGCAATAGGCAGTTACAGCAACAGTTAACGACACAAATAATCACTTCATTCATGCCTGAATATATATTATTCAACTACAGGGTTGGCAACCCAGCCTTACCAAGTGCTCAAGTTACAAATATCTGTTAATATACAATTGTTACTGCTACATAAAATAGAATGTTGAAGTCACTGCACAAGAGGTTGAAGTTTCCTTGATAGTGACCATCGCATAACTTGCAAAACATCAAAAACTACCTTTATCTTCTCAAAAAGAGACCGTCAAGCCCTCACATCACTAATGCAGACTTAAATCTAAACAATTGAGTCGCTCTTAAGAGCATGGCTTCCTTATCCTTAGAAATCATATGAATATGGTAAGGGAAGTAACCTACTTTTTTATCTTCACTTGCAAGCACACAAGGACAAACAGGTTATTTACACAAACTCATGTTCGTAAACCCACAAAATTATCACAAGAGGCATTGAACTTCTGACACAATTATAAATTCTGTGAATATCTGTGTCGTTATGTAAACTGCAAATAGACCAAGTAATATTTTTCTTAATGAGCATAAGTTTTATATATGAATTTATGTTCGTAAAAATGACTACTTATTCAAGACAAAACTAACCTTAGTTGCACATGGACTTTTTATCACGTGAAAAGTAATCACTTCCTCATATGAATGATTCATATTGAGAACTCAGATATATCAACAGTACACTGATAAATGACACAATGAATGAAAACTGTATTATGATACTAAGAAGGATCTTCATAAGTAAAAAGCCAAAATACCACTAACACAACTTTATTGTGGAATTTTTAGAAGACCTTTGGAATAGGTCTGTTGTGGGTAATACGATCACCGTTAAGATTCTTCTTCTTAGAATAACACAAGTATGGGAACCTGATCTTGGAGTTGTGGAATTGTGTGGTCTGTGGTCTACGGCAGGCCTTGGCGCCAATGGCCTCCACACGCATAATCTGAAATATGTGAAACCTCTTGTAACCCAAGTCTTGCATCAACTATACATTTTGTAACTAATTACTAACTCAATAGTGATCTTAAGCTTAAGTCACAAAGCATGTCCTTAATATATGTACTTGACATTTTAGATTTAGCCTGTGAAAGAGTAATTGTATACAATAACTTTTGTCATATATAAATGGTTTAATAATGGAGGCAAAAAATCTGGAGATTAAATTGATAAATGGATGCGCAGTTATGAGCTGAATACGAAAATGTTGTCATTTATCAACTGCCAGTCTACGCATCCAATCAGATGCTGAAGGCTTCGCGAAGGTAGACAAAAATAAGTACGCTAAGGGGTGGTGGGCACAGCGAATGCCAAAACCCTTCAAGTTTAATGACTATATCTCAATAAAAGATACTGGTCTCCAATTTTCTTGTATAATGAAGCAAGGAATAGATAATTTCCAAGATTCAAATGAATGTTCAAAGACGTTTAAGCTATAATATATGCATCATACAATTCTCTAATGTGATAAACAGAACTGGAAATGATAAAGGTATACCAAAAGACAGCAACTTGGGATACAATTATTGCTTTAGTTAAAGAGCCTCTTCCCAATCTCTACAATTACTCTAATTTAGACAGCAAAAGGAAAACCAAGAAATTTAAGATATATACCTGCATATTTTTTTCATCATAATGGGAGGGGAGAATCATTACAATACTCTCAATATTCAAGAAAGAATATTCAGTTATTTGTAACACTGCATAAATTTTCATGAAATCTGAACAAATGATCACATAACAAGAATATCCCTTTTTTTCAATCCTATGCGAATAGATTTATCATTAGTTCCTTGAAATAGAATAGCACTAAGCTAGATTTATCATATGTTACAGTACTAGTGAATGAAAATGGCATATTACCTGTCCCCTCTATAACTTGTACACTAATAAAATTACCAAGATTGGTAGATTCTTCTTATACTGTACTGATATAGGAAAGAATATTTTCATTACATTTCACAAAGTAACAGGATACTGATAATTAAATTATTGAGAGAATCCTTGCAAGGCAAAGTATCACAGTAAACTGACCACATTTATTACTCCAGTTATTATCAATATATATATATATATATATATATATATATATATATATATATATAGAGAGAGAGAGAGAAACGCATTACAATAAGCGCCTAAAATAAATGCAGCTCAATGTTACAATGAAGAGCCGTATAAAAAAAGCAATGTAATTAAACAGAACCAACCTGGATAGAATGTGCACGGGCACGATGACGGGCACCCATGTCTCTATAACACTGAGTGACAGCTCCCGAAGAAGTTAGATCCCGGTATTCACGGTACATGTTGTGTGTTCCTGATCGGGAATCATAACGAAGCCAGATACCAATGTTTTTAACAATTAAGGGTTTACGTTCAAATACCTGCAATGGATAAAGAGCAAATATTTAGAAAACTGGGCAATTCAAGTAAGAAGACACCTTTTAAATAAGCTATTACATTAATAATAAATCAGTATATACACAGAAGTGCCAAAGGTGGAACTCCGAGAAGTCTCATCTTCAAAATGCCCATAACTCATAAGAACATAAGAATAGAGGACACTGCAACATGCCTACTGGCACACACGAGGCAACTCCATTTTTGAATTGTATTTTCAGCATGTCTAACCTATTCTATTCTACTCTACTTATTTATTCTGTTTTTCTTTTTATGATTTTTCTA
>JAXCGZ010023691.1:0-2500 GCA_037179515.1 Halocaridina rubra
CCAAATAGCACATTACATATGTGAAAACATGAATCATTTTTTACCCCGACCGGGACTCGAACCTAGGACTTATGATTACTAAGTCAAGGCGCTACCACTACACCACAGAAGGTTAAAAGGAACCCAACCTTATAGCTTATATCTGCTATACATAGGAATGAACGCATTCTAACTGAATGCCACTATGTTCATATTACAGATTCCCAACCTCACTCGTGGCTTCATTTTAGCATTTAATTCGATTCCCAATCTCATTTGGGCCATGAAATAACCAAATAGCACATTACATATGTGAAAACATGAATCATTTTTTACCCCGACCGGGACTCGAACCTAGGACTTATGATTACTAAGTCAAGGCGCTACCACTACACCACAGAAGGTTAAAAGGAACCCAACCTTATAGCTTATATCTGCTATACATAGGAATGAACGCATTCTAACTGAATGCCACTATGTTCATATTACAGATTCCCCAACCTCACTCGTGGCTTCATTTTAGCATTTAATTCGATTCCCAATCTCATTTGGGCCATGAAATAACCAAATAGCACATTACATATGTGAAAACATGAATCATTTTTTACCCCGACCGGGACTCGAACCTAGGACTTATGATTACTAAGTCAAGGCGCTACCACTACACCACAGAAGGTTAAAAGGAACCCAACCTTATAGCTTATATCTGCTATACATAGGAATGAACGCATTCTAACTGAATGCCACTATGTTCATATTACAGATTCCCCAACCTCACTCGTGGCTTCATTTTAGCATTTAATTCGATTCCCAATCTCATTTGGGCCATGAAATAACAAATAGCACATTACATATGTGAAAACATGAATCATTTTTTTACCCCGACCGGGACTCGAACCTAGGACTTATGATTACTAAGTCAAGGCGCTACCACTACACCACAGAAGGTTAAAGGAACCCAACCTTATAGCTTATATCTGCTATACATAGGAATGAACGCATTCTAACTGAATGCCACTATGTTCATATTACAGATTCCCCAACCTCACTCGTGGCTTCATTTTAGCATTTAATTCGATTCCCAATCTCATTTGGGCCATGAAATAACCAAATAGCACATTACATATGTGAAAACATGAATCATTTTTTACCCCGACCGGGACTCGAACCTAGGACTTATGATTACTAAGTCAAGGCGCTACCACTACACCACAGAAGGTTAAAAGGAACCCAACCTTATAGCTTATATCTGCTATACATAGGAATGAACGCATTCTAACTGAATGCCACTATGTTCATATTACAGATTCCCCAACCTCACTCGTGGCTTCATTTTAGCATTTAATTCGATTCCCAATCTCATTTGGGCCATGAAATAACCAAATAGCACATTACATATGTGAAAACATGAATCATTTTTTTACCCCGACCGGGACTCGAACCTAGGACTTATGATTACTAAGTCAAGGCGCTACCACTACACCACAGAAGGTTAAAAGGAACCCAACCTTATAGCTTATATCTGCTATACATAGGAATGAACGCATTCTAACTGAATGCCACTATGTTCATATTACAGATTCCCCAACCTCACTCGTGGCTTCATTTTAGCATTTAATTCGATTCCCAATCTCATTTGGGCCATGAAATAACCAAATAGCACATTACATATGTGAAAACATGAATCATTTTTTACCCCGACCGGGACTCGAACCTAGGACTTATGATTACTAAGTCAAGGCGCTACCACTACACCACAGAAGGTTAAAAGGAACCCAACCTTATAGCTTATATCTGCTATACATAGGAATGAACGCATTCTAACTGAATGCCACTATGTTCATATTACAGATTCCCCAACCTCACTCGTGGCTTCATTTTAGCATTTAATTCGATTCCCAATCTCATTTGGGCCATGAAATAACCAAATAGCACATTACATATGTGAAAACATGAATCATTTTTTACCCCGACCGGGACTCGAACCTAGGACTTATGATTACTAAGTCAAGGCGCTACCACTACACCACAGAAGGTTAAAAGGAACCCAACCTTATAGCTTATATCTGCTATACATAGGAATGAACGCATTCTAACTGAATGCCACTATGTTCATATTACAGATTCCCCAACCTCACTCGTGGCTTCATTTTAGCATTTAATTCGATTCCCAATCTCATTTGGGCCATGAAATAACCAAATAGCACATTACATATGTGAAAACATGAATCATTTTTTACCCCGACCGGGACTCGAACCTAGGACTTATGATTACTAAGTCAAGGCGCTACCACTACACCACAGAAGGTTAAAAGGAACCCAACCTTATAGCTTATATCTGCTATACATAGGAATGAACGCATTCTAACTGAATGCCACTATGTTCATATTACAGATTCCCCAACCTCACTCGTGGCTTCATTTTAGCATTTAATTCGATTCCCAATCTCATTTGGGCCATGAAATAACCAAATAGCACATTACATATGTGAAAACATGAATCATTTTTTACCCCGACCGG
>JAXCGZ010023691.1:7500-10000 GCA_037179515.1 Halocaridina rubra
AAAGGGAGTTCGTGACGTAAAACCGAATCACAGTTAAAGAAAACAGATATGAAAGAGGTCCCGTCAAGGACTCAAACGAAAACTTGCATTCTAAGCGCATTATTAGAAAAAAAAAATATCTCAAGGTGTTTTGCATTAGAATAATATATATTCTTGAAGTTCCTCAATACATTTTGCAGTTATTAAAATATGTAGTACAAGCATTTATTAAGTTCAAGAACATAGATTTAAAAAAAATAAATACCTTAAGGACTCAAGCGAAAAACTGCTCTCTAAATGCATTTCAAAAACCAAGACATGCATCATGAAACAAATTCCAACAAAAGTTGACTCTGCATATGAATTATTACATTATATCACTCAGTTCACAAGGTGGAATTGGAATGGGAATGAGAATCCTTTGTGATTCGACGAGAACAAACAAAGCTTGATGCATCTGGAATGGCATGATCAACTCAACTTCTGGCATCAAAGTCACAGGTAGATTGCTCACTTCAGAGCCTTTAACCGGCCTCATCATGGAGCATTCCTCTCAGTATATTAACCCAGTTTTAGAGTTCTGTAGCATATATATATATATATATATATATATATATATATATATATATATATATATATATATATATATATATATATATATATATATTATTTTTTTTTTAATTAATTAATTAATTTATTTATTTATTTTTTTAAAGAGAATGACACCGAGACAGGCAGAAACTGCCCTCTTCATTATAGACCCGGCAACGAGAAAATACCAAGACGAAGGAAAAGAAAAAGGTTAAGGGCAAGGCAGAGATTAGGTAATGCTGCACAAAGGAAAACGACAGACAGAAAAAAACAGTCAAAGTACAGAGGACCCAGAGATATGGAGGACTAGGCTCTGAGATGATGATAGATCTGTTTTTTGAAGGATGAAAGGTCATAAGAATTAGGAAAGACAGAAGGGGAAAGAGAGTTCCAGAGTCCGGAGGTAGATGGGAAGAAGCAGTCGCTGCACCGACCAATCTGCGAGCTACAAATCTCCACACAGTACCTGTGAGATGAGGCCGCTTGGCGAGTGTTACACAGCCTCGGCAGTGGAGGAGGGATGCAACTTGCCAACTCATCAGAGCAGCGATGGAAGTAGTAGCGATAGAAAAGCGAAAGGGAAGATACCTTACTGCGAAGAGAGAGAGAATCTAGGTTAGAAGTAAGAGAAGGATCATTAATGAGTCTGACTGCCTTAGATTCAACCCGATCAAGAAGATAAGTAAAGGAAGAAGTACCCCATATGTGAGAGCAGTATTCTAAGCAGGGGCGGATAAGACCTTTGTAAATTTTAAGTAACTGCAATGAGGAAAAGTAATGACGAAAACGAAACAAAACCCCCAATTTTTTAGATGGAGATTTAGAAATTTGGATAATTTGATTCCTCCAAGACAAGTTAGAGGGTAAATTTCATTAGTTTCGAAGACAATAGGGTTATCAGGAGGAGAAGAAGATAAAGAGATAGCCAGAAACTGTCTTGGAGGCATTGAATTTAACTAAATTTTGAGTGCCCCATTCAGATACTCTCTGCAAATCGGAGTTAAGAGTAGAAGAAAGAGTGATACGAGATTGATTACGAGTAACAGATGAAGGTTGTGAAGAAAAGGCAGAGGAAAAGTGAAGGGTAGAATTATCAGCAAAGGCATGAAGAAGAGAGAAAGATGGGGATTGTAGAAGATCATTGATGACAAGAAGGAAGAGAGTAGATGAAAGAACAGAGCCCTGTGGAACACCACTGGTAGCAGAGAAACAGCTAGATGTTGCTCCATCAACAACTACAGATATAGAACGGTCAGTAAGAAAACTGGAAATCAGAGAACAGAAAGAAGGGATAAAGCCATAGGCAGGGAGTTTGGCCAACAGAGCCTTGTGCCAGACTCTGTCAAAAGCCTTAGAGATATCAAGGGCGACGACAAAGGATTCCCCATAGTTCCTCAGAGAAGATGACCATACATGAATAAGATAGGACAGGAGATCACCAGTGGATCTTGCCTTGCGGAAGCCATACTGGTGATCGGAGATAAGTGAGTTGGATTCAAGGCGCTTCAAGAAGTGAGCATTGAGCAAAGTTTCGAAAATTTTAGCAATAGAGGAGGTTAGGGCAATAGGTCGGTAGTTAGAAGGAATAGAGCGGTCACCCTTCTTAGTAACAGGTTGAACTAGAGCATGCTTCCAAGATGAAGGATAGATACTGATTGACAGAATGAGGTGAAAAAGACGACAAAGCACGGGAGCCACTTCATCTGCAAACTCTTTAAGAAACCTTGCAGGGATACCATCGAGACCAGATGCCTTGTTCGTCTTTAGCGAGCGAAGAACCTTATGAACTTTGCGTGAAGAAAGGATAAGGGAGGGCATAGGATTAGAGAGGGGAAAAGACTGAGGAACAGGTGCTCTGGAATCGTTGATAGAAGTGTTGGCAGAAAAATGAGAGCCAAATAGAGTGGCTTTGTCAGTGGGAGAGCAAGCT
>JAXCGZ010023692.1:0-17500 GCA_037179515.1 Halocaridina rubra
TATATATATATAT
This sequence comes from Halocaridina rubra, assembly GCA_037179515.1. Lineage (NCBI taxonomy): Eukaryota > Metazoa > Arthropoda > Malacostraca > Decapoda > Atyidae > Halocaridina > Halocaridina rubra. Next base: position 14 of record JAXCGZ010023692.1, read on the forward strand.
ATATATATATATATATATATATATATATATATATATATATATATATATATATATATATATATATATATATATATATATATATATATATATATATATATATATATATATATATATATATATATATATATATATATATATATATATATATATATATATATATATATATATATATATATATATATATATATATATATATATATATATATATATATATATATATATATATATATATATATATATATATATATATATATATGAATATATATATATATATATATATATATATATATATATATATATATATATATATATATATATATATATATATGAATATATATATATATATATATATATATATATATATATATATATATATATATATATATATATATATATATATATAGATATATATATATATATATATATATATATATATATATATATGAATCATTTTTTTACCCCGACCGGGACTCGAACCTAGGACTTATGATTACTAAGTCAAGGCGCTACCACTACACCACAGAAGGTTAAAAGGAACCCAACCTTATAGCTTATATCTGCTATACTTAGGAATGAACGCATTCTAACTGAATGCCACTATGTTCATATTACAGATTCCCCAACCTCACTCGGGGCTTCATTTTAGCATTTAATTCAATTCCCAATCTCATTCGGGCCATGAAATTATCAAATAAGCACATTACATATGTGAAAACATGAATCATTTTTTACCCCGACCGGGACTCGAACCTAGGACTTATGATTACTAAGTCAAGGCGCTACCACTACACCACAGAAGGTTAAAGGGAACCCAACCTTATAGCTTATATCTGCTATACTTAGGAATGAACGCATTCTAACTGAATGCCACTATGTTCATATTACAGATTCCCCAACCTCACTCGGGGCTTCATTTTAGCATTTAATTCAATTCCCAATCTCATTCGGGCCATGAAATTATCAAATAAGCTCATTACATATGTGAAAACATGAATCATTTTTTACCCCGACCGGGACTCGAACCTAGGACTTATGATTACTAAGTCAAGGCGCTACCACTACACCACAGAAGGTTAAAAGGAACCCAACCTTATAGCTTATATCTGCTATACTTAGGAATGAACGCATTCTAACTGAATGCCACTATGTTCATATTACAGATTCCCCAACCTCACTCGGGGCTTCATTAAATGCTAAAATGAAGCCCCGAGTGAGGTTGGGGAATCTGTAATATGAACATAGTGGCATTCAGTTAGAATGCGTTCATTCCTAAGTATAGCAGATATAAGCTATAAGGTTGGGTTCCTTTTAACCTTCTGTGGTGTAGTGGTAGCGCCTTGACTTAGTAATCATAAGTCCTAGGTTCGAGTCCCGGTCGGGGTAAAAAATGATTCATGTTTTCACATATGTAATGTGCTTATTTGATAATTTCATGGCCCGAATGAGATTGGGAATTGAATTAAATGCTAAAATGAAGCCCCGAGTGAGGTTGGGGAATCTGTAATATGAACATAGTGGCATTCAGTTAGAATGCGTTCATTCCTAAGTATAGCAGATATAAGCTATAAGGTTGGGTTCCTTTTAACCTTCTGTGGTGTAGTGGTAGCGCCTTGACTTAGTAATCATAAGTCCTAGGTTCGAGTCCCGGTCGGGGTAAAAAATGATTCATGTTTTCACATATGTAATGTGCTTATTTGATAATTTCATGGCCCGAATGAGATTGGGAATTGAATTAAATGCTAAAATGAAGCCCCGAGTGAGGTTGGGGAATCTGTAATATGAACATAGTGGCATTCAGTTAGAATGCGTTCATTCCTAAGTATAGCAGATATAAGCTATAAGGTTGGGTTCCTTTTAACCTTCTGTGGTGTAGTGGTAGCGCCTTGACTTAGTAATCATAAGTCCTAGGTTCGAGTCCCGGTCGGGGTAAAAAATGATTCATGTTTTCACATATGTAATGTGCTTATTTGATAATTTCATGGCCCGAATGAGATTAGGAATTGAATTAAATGCTAAAATGAAGCCCCGAGTGAGGTTGGGGAATCTGTAAATGAACATAGTGGCATTCAGTTAGAATGCGTTCATTCCTAAGTATAGCAGATATAAGCTATAAGGTTGGGTTCCTTTTAACCTTCTGTGATGTAGTGGTAGCGCCTTGACTTAGTAATCATAAGTCCTAGGTTCAAGTCCCGGTCGGGGTAAAAAATGATTCATGTTTTCACATATGTAATGTGCTTATTTAATAATTTCATGGCCCGAATGAGATTGGGAATTGAATTAAATGCTAAAATGAAGCCCCGAGTGAGGTTGGGGAATCTGTAATATGAACATAGTGGCATTCAGTTAGAATGCGTTCATTCCTAAGTATAGCAGATATAAGCTATAAGGTTGGGTTCCTTTTAACCTTCTGTGATGTAGTGGTAGCGCCTTGACTTAGTAATCATAAGTCCTAGGTTCAAGTCCCGGTCGGGGTAAAAAATGATTCATGTTTTCACATATGTAATGTGCTTATTTAATAATTTCATGGCCCGAATGAGATTGGGAATTGAATTAAATGCTAAAATGAAGCCCCGAGTGAGGTTGGGGAATCTGTAATATGAACATAGTGGCATTCAGTTAGAATGCGTTCATTCCTAAGTATAGCAGATATAAGCTATAAGGTTGGGTTCCTTTTAACCTTCTGTGGTGTAGTGGTAGCGCCTTGACTTAGTAATCATAAGTCCTAGGTTCGAGTCCCGGTCGGGGTAAAAAATGATTCATGTTTTCACATATGTAATGTGCTTATTTAATATATATATATATATATATATATATATATATATATATATATATATATATATATATATATATATATATATATATATATATATATATATATGAAAAAAAAAATAGATATATATATATATATATATATATATATATATATATATATATATATATATATATATATATATATATATATATATATATATATATATATATATATATATATATATATATATATATATATATATATATATATATATATATATATATATATATATATATATATACATATATATATATATATATATATATATATATATATATATATATATATATATATATATATATATATATATATATATATATATATATATATATATATATATATATATATATATATATATATATATATATATATTAACATATGTGAAAAAATGAATCATATTTTATCTCGCCCAGAACTCAAACCTAAGACATATAAGTACTGTGCCAAGGTGCTACCAACTACACCACAGAAGGTCTAAGGAAGAAGCCAACCTTACAGCTAACTGCTATGCCAGAAATGAACGCATTCTTTCTGAATGCCTTTTTCTTTATATAACAGCTTCTCCCAACCTCACTCCTGGCTTCGTTTTGACATTTAATTTAAATCCCAATCTATATATATTTTCACATATGTTAATGTGTCTAACTGATTATTGTTGATGCCTATTTATATTGGGATTTAAAATAAATGCGAAAACGAAGCCACTAGCGAGGTTGAGAGAAGCTGCAATTTGAACAAGAAGGCATTTAGAAAGAATGCTTTCATTCCTAGTATAGCAGTTAGCTGTAGGCTTAACTTCTTTCTTAGACCTTCTCTTGTGTAATTGGTAGCGCCTTGGCACAGTAATTGTGTTTCTTAGGTTCGAGTTCCGGTCAGGGTAAAATATAATTCATGCTTTCACATATGGTAATGTATTTATTTTATTTCTCTTGATGCCTATATAGATTGGGATTTAAATTAAATGAGAAAAAGAATCTACGAGTGAGGTTGGGAGAAGCTGTATATGAACAAAATGGCATTCAGAAAGAATGCGTCCACTCCTAGTATAAGAGTTAACTGTAAGGTAGGCTTCTTTCTTAGACATTGTGGTGTAGTTGGTAGCGGTTGTCACAGTAATTTTGTGTCTTAGGTTCGATTCCCGGTCGGGGTAAAATATGATTCATATTCCTCCTCTTGCGCGCACTCTTCCCTGCTCCACTGACATTCCACGTGCATTCAATATCATTCTCACGCCATCAATCCGTCTCATTCTAGGTCTTCCTCTTAACCTAACTCCAATCACTTCTGCACTCCAAACCGTCTGCATTATTTGTTCATCACTCATCCTTTCCAAGTGCCCAAACCAACTTAACACTCTCTGATCTAACCTATCCGACAGCCTCCTTCAACATCCGATCTCTACCTGACATCCTCGTTTCTTACTCTATCTATGCTAGATACACCAATCATACCTCTCAAACACCTCATCTCCATTACATTCAACTTGTTCCTTTCAGCCTCTCTTGCATTGCAAGTCTCTGCTCCATACAATCTTGTTGGCACAATCACACCTTCATATATCTTTCTCTTTGCATTCATTCCCAAATATCTATTTCTCACTACACTTTTCATCCCACCTAGTTGTTTACTTGCTTCCTCTCTATGACTTACCTCTGTATCCGCTCGTCCACTCCTTGATATATGTGACCCCAGAAATTAAAACTCTCAACTTCTTCAAGTAATTCCTCGTTCACTCCTACATTCAATCTGTCAAGATTAACACTCCTAGTCCATCTCATGACTTTTACTTTAACCAATAATCGCTCGCAACTTCCTTGTTTCACACACTCTTTTAAACTCAGTCACCAAATTATTCAGTTCATTCTCAGTATCAGCTTATAGTACATTGTCATCCGCAAATAACAACTGATTCAATTTCCACAAAATTCCATTCTCAACCATATTATGACTGGTAAATACCAAATTCAAGTTTTTCATGCACGAACCTAGGCTAATATATGACCGGGTGGCAATGGCTAACTGACTCGTAATTTGGCTTGAAATAGTGAAGGGCTTGGATATAAGGTGAACAATTTATAACAATTGTAATATTAATTTCACTTAATACAATAGGAATTACAATCAGATTTTACAAACCTACAGATTAACAAAACATACATAAATATATACAATCCTACAGATTAACAAAAACAGACCTAAACACGTTAATGATTTAATTAATATAAATTAATAACTAGAAACCTACAGATTAACAAAAAAAACATACAAAACCAGCAAGGAAATAATAATGATAATTAATATAACTTTTAACTGATACGAAATGTGAAATGAAACCTGGGAGGAGAGCAATAAACTAACACACAATAACGAATAATGCAAAACCCAAGGAACTTCAGGCGAAATGAAAAGCCGGTAAGGGGAATATACTTCTGATATGTGGTTAAGATCGTTGTATAGGAACTGTACTCTGTCGGCCGGCGTTTTTGACCAGGTATATAAAACCTCGGACAGGGGGGAGGTCTTGGGACTAAGATGGTCAGCCAAGGTAGGGTCGAAAGTAAGGCCAGAACATCAATATGATTTGCTATTCGAGGAGAAGTGAATGCTGATTGGTTGAAATGAACGCTGATTGTTGCAGTTAAGCTACTGGCAATTAAAAAGGGGTAAAAGGTTGTTTGGGGTTGTAACACCCATTAGTTCCAAACCTCTATCTAATCCTCTTTCACTCACTTCCCTTACCAATCATCCGTATACACATTAAACAACCATTGAGACATTACACAACCTTGACATAAGTCTACACTCACCTTAAACAAATCACTCATTCCATTCCTGGCTCTCACACATCTTCACTATTCATGTAAAAACCACTTCACCGGTTTCAGCAAACTTTCACTTATTCTATACAGTCGGAACACACTCCACAACCCCTCTCTTTCAACCTTGTCATATGCTTTCTCCAAGTCAATAAAAGCCGGAAAATAGTCCCTACCCTTCTCCAAGACCTTCTCACACACATGTCTTTATACAAACACCTAATCCACACATCCTCTTCCTCTCCTGAACCCACATTATTCTTCCCCAGTCAATCTTTCAGTACCTTTCCTAATTCACTTGATGAACACTCTTCCATATACCTTACCAACTACACTCAACAAACTAATTCCTCTAAAACTAATACACTCATGCTTATCTCCTTTCACTTTTGTAAAGTGGAACTACACATGCACGACTCCAATCAACTGGGACCCTCCCTTTCGTGAAGCATACATTTCAACAACCTAACCATCCATTCTACTAATGCCTCCCCACCTTTTGACAAGCATTCAACATGACACCAATCTATCCCTGAATATGCATTTATGTATATATGTATGCATGTATGTATGTATGTATGTATGTATGTATGTATGTATGTATGTATGTGATTACCTAATTGTGTTTACGGGAAAGAGCCCAAAGCTCGTATCTTCCAGTCTCCTGATCGTTTCCATTTTAGACTTAGTGATACTTATCATACCTGTCCTTAAAACTATGGATTGAGATAGCATTAACTACCTCCTCGCTTAGCCAATTCCAATTTTCAACTACTCTTACACTGAAAAAGTATTTCCTTACATCCTGCAAAGAAGTTTTCTTACGAAGCTTCAAACTATGACCTCTAGTTCTAGAGCCATCCATATCAAAATATCGATCCCTATCCACTCTATCATAACCATGAAGGAATTTAAAGACTGTCACCATATCCCTCCTCATTCTTCTAGCTTCGAGTGATGGTAAGTCTAATTCCCTCAGCCTCTCATCATAACTGAGATTGCGTATTTCTGGCACTAGTTTCGTGGCATGTCTTTGAACTTTTTCAAGCTTAGCTATGTGCTTTTTCAAGTGCGGATTCCAAAAGGGGGCTGCATACTCGAGTTTTGGCCTCACATAGGGTACATAAATATTTCTGAACATTTCCTTGTCCATGTGCCTGAAGGCTACCCTTACATTTGATAAGAATGCATATGCTGCCCTTACTATGCCATTTATATGTATTTCTGGAGACAAATCTGCCAGTATGTTTACTCCTAGATCTCTCTCATTTTCTGTCTCTTGAAGTTGTACTCCAGCCATTGAGTAGTCAAGCTTAGGCCTTCTTGCACTTGTACCCATTCTCATTACCTTACATTTTGAAGTATTGAATTTCATTAGCCACTTTTCTGACCACTCATGCAGATTATTTAGATCCTCCTGAAGTTCTCTACCATTGTTCTCGTTTTTTTACTTTCTTCACAATCTTTGCATCATCTGCAAACATATTCATGAATGAATTTACAGACTCTGGTAGGTCATTTACATATACAAGGAACAAAAGTGGCCCTAAAACTGAACCCTGTGGAACTCCACTACTAACTCATCTCCATTCAGACACTGATTGTCTTACTCTAACCCTCTGTTCCCTTCCTTCTAAGTAAGTTTTTATCCATTCCAAGACATTTCCACCTATTCTAGCCATTGATTGCAGCTTCCTAATAAGTCTCCCATGTGGAACAGTGTCAAATGCTTTCTGGAAGTCTAGGAATATGCAATCTGCCCAGCCCTCTCTTTCCTGTAAGATTTGGCTTACCTCATCATAAAATTCTAATAAGTTTGTTACTGTTGATCTACCTTCTCTGAAGCCATGTTGCCTCACTGACAAAAAGTTGAAGGATTCCAAGTGAAGAGAGATATGTTTCCTTAGTAGTTTCTCCTTAACTTTGCAAACTATGCTGGTCAAGGAAACTGGTCTATAGTTCAGAGCCGTATCCCTCCTTTCCTTTTTGAAGATAGGTATCACATTTGCTTGTTTCCAGCATCTTGCAATCTCCCCCGACTCCAGTGACTCCTTAAATATGATAGTGCCACTGATATTGTGTTTGCGCATTTTTTAAGCACATGAGGGGATATGTCATCAGGATCTGTAGCTTTATAAACATCTAAATCCATCAGCGCTTTGCATACCTCTGTGGCTGTAAGGTTGATGTTCTCTAATACCGGCCCTTGAGCTTCTATCAATGCAATCTGAGGGGGTGGGGTATTTTCTACTGTAAATACTGACTCAAACTCCTTGTTCAATTCTTTGCAGATCTCTTCATCCGTCTCAGTGATGCTTCCATCCGCTCTCTTTAGCCTTAAAACCTGTTCTTTTACCTTCAGTTTTCCTCTGATAAAGCTGTGGAAAAGCTTGGGATTTTCTTTAGCCTTCCTGGTGATGTCCCTCTCATAGTCCCTCTCTGCCTCTCTCCTTTTACTTAGGTAGTCATTTCTTGCTCTTTTGTAGGTTTACCAGGCATTTATGTTTTTTCTCCTCCTATACCTTTTCCAGCATTTGTCTCTCCACTCCTTAGCTCTTTTACACCCATTATCGAACCATTTCTCTCTGGCATGAATTACACCTACTTTGGTGACAGGTATGCATCAATCTACTATCTTCCCATATTTCTCACAAAAGATGTCATACATTTCTTGTACAGATTTGTTGTAAAATAAGGTTCTCCAGTCAATAACTGCAAAAAGCTCATTCATTTTGATGTAATCTCCTTTCGGATAGTTCCTCCTCATGTCCTCAGTGCCTCTACTCTCAGGAAGAATGTCTTCAATGATATACTCCATCAACAACACACAGTGGTCACTCTTTCCAATTGGTGGTTCATACTCAATTTTTTCAATATCCAACACATTATCTGTGAACACTAGATAAAGTAGTGATGGCTTATCCCCACCCCTGGCCCTTGTTGGTTCCATTACATGTTGGTGTAGGAAATTCCCTTGTACGCAATCTATGAATCTTGCCCCGAATGAGTCCTCACCACTGTGTGGGTCAAGATTTATCCAATCTATCTCTTTATGATTAAAGTCTCCCATAATTAAAATCCTACATTTTTTTTCCCGTGCCATGTTAACAACTGAGTTTATGACTTCAATAGTACCTATATGACTTTCCTCATAAACTTCAAGCCTATTTTGGTTCCTTGGTGGGTTGTATACAATAGTTATTATAATGCTCTCTGACCCAGTATTTATGCGAGCAACAAGAAATTCCTTGAATTCACTTTCTATAGCCAAGTTTATTTCTTCAACTTGAATCCTTTCACTTATGAGCAGTGCTATCCATCCACCAGTCCTCTCAGATCTTTCAACCCTTAGTAGTCTGAAGCCCTTAGGAAACACTGTGACACTGTTTATGTCCTCACTCAACTTAGTCTCTGTAATTGCTACTATATCTGCCTTACTGTATGTATGTATGTATGTATGTATGTATGTATGTATGTATGTATGTATGTATGTATGTATGTATGTATGTATGTATGTATGTAAGTATGTATGTATGAAAGAATATATGCATGTATGTATGTACACATACACTCAGGCACTCACGCAAGCACTCACGCACGTTACATATCTGCGCATATACAAACGTATGCATGTATGTGCATAAGTATGCATATATATATAAAATATATATATATATATATATATATATATATATATATATATATATATATATATATATATATATATATATATATATATATGCCGGTCCCAAGCCCGGATAAATGGGGAGGGTTGGTATCGGGAAATGCATCTTAATAATCATGTCATTTCTTTCAAAAGATTTATATAGATAGATAGATTGATAGACTCAAAGAGAAAATATTATAAATAGACACAGAACTGAACTATATATATATATATATATATATATATATATATATATATATATATATATATATATATATATATATATATATATATATATATATATATATATATATATATATATATATATATATATATATATATATATATATATATATATATATATATATATATATTTATATATGTGTGTGTGTGTGTGTGTGTGTGTGTGTGTGTGTGTGTGTGTGTGATTACCTAATTGTGTTTACGGGAAAGAGCCCAAAGCTCGTATCTTCCCGTCTCCTCATCGGTTCCATTTTAGACTTAGTGATACTTATCATACCTGTCCTTAAAACTATGGATTGAGATAGCATTAACTACCTCCTCGCTTAGCCAATTCCAATTATCAACTACTCTTACACTGAAAAAGTATTTCCTTACATCCTGCAAAGAAGTTTTCTTACGAAGCTTCAAACTATGACCTCTAGTTCTAGAGCCAGCCATATCAAAATATCGATCCCTATCCACTCTACCATAACCATGAAGGTATTTAAAGACTGTCACCATATCCCCCCTCACTCTTCTAGCTTCGAGTGATGGTAAGTCTAATTCCCTCAGCCTCTCATCATAACTGAGATTGCGTATTTCTGGCACCAGTTTCGTGGCATGTCTTTGAATTTTTTCAAGCTTACCTATGTGCTTTTTCAAGTGCGGATTCCAAAAGGGGGCTGCATATTCGAGTTTTGGCCTCACATAGGTTACATAAATATTTCTGAACATTTCCTTGTCCATGTACCTGAAGGCTACCCTTACATTTGATAAGAATGCATATGCTGTCCTTACTATGCCATTTATATGTATTTCTGGAGACAAATCTGCCAGTATGTTTACTCCTAGATCTCTCTCATTTTCTGTCTCTTGAAGTTGTACTCCAGCCACCGAGTAGTCAAGCTTGGGCCTTCTTGCACTTGTACCCATTCTCATTACCTTACATTTTGAAGTATTGAAATTCATTAGCCACTTTTCTGACCACTCATGCAGATTATTTAGATCCTCCTGAAGTTCTCTACCATTGTTCTCGTTTTTTACTTTCTTCACAATCTTTGCATCATCTGCAAACATATTCATGAATGAAGTTACAGACTCTGGTAGGTCATTTACATATACAAGGAACAAAAGTGGCCCTAAAACTGAACCCTGTGGAACTCCACTACTAACTCTTCTCCATTCAGACACTGATTGTCTTACTCTAACCCTCTGTTCCCTTCCTTCTAAGTAAGTTTTTATCCATTCCAAAACATTTCCACCTATTCTAGCCATTGATTGCAGCTTCCTAATAAGTCTCCCATGTGGAACAGTGTCAAATGCTTTCTGGAAGTCTAGGAATATGCAATCTGCCCAGCCCTCTCTTTCCTGTAAGATTTGGCTTTCCTCATCATAAAATTCTAATAAGTTTGTTACTGTTGATCTACCTTCTCTGAAGCCATGTTGCCTCACTGACAAAAGGTTGAAGGATTCCAAGTGAAGAGAGATATGTTTCCTTAGTAGTTTCTCCATAACTTTGCAAACTATGCTGGTCAAGGAAACTGGTCTATAGTTCAGAGCCGTATCCCTCCTTCCCTTTTTGAAGATAGGTATCACAATTGCTTGTTTCCAGCATCTTGGAATCTCCCCCGACTCCAGTGACTATTTAAATATGATACTTAGTGCCACTGATATTGTGTTTACGCTTTTTTTAAGCACATGAGGGGATATGTCATCAGGACCTGTAGCTTTATGAACATCTAAATCCATCAGCACTTTGCATACCTCTGTGGCTGTAAGGTTGATGTTCTCTAATACCGGCCCTTGAGCTTCTATCACTGCAATCTGAGGGGGTGGGGTATTTTCTACTGTGAATACTGACTGAAACTCCTTGTTCAATTCTTTGCAGAGCTCTTCATCCGTCTCAGTGATGCTTCCATCCGCTCTCTTTAGCCTTAAAACCTGTTCTTTTATCTTCAGTTTTCCTCTGATAAAGCTGTGGAAAAGCTTGGGATTTTCTTTAGCCTTCCTGGTGATGTCCCTCTCATAGTCTCTCTCTGCCTCTCTCCTTTTACTTAGGTAGTCATTTCTTGCTCTTTTGTAGGTTTGCCAGGCATTTATGTTTTTTCTCCTCCTGTGTGTGATTACCTAATTGTGATTACCTACTAGTGTTTACGGGAAAGAGCCCAAAGCTCGTATCTTCCCGTCTCCTCATCGGTTCCATTTTATACTTATTGATACTTATCATACCTGTCCTTAAAACTATGGATTGAGATAGCATTAACTACCTCCTCGCTTAGCCAATTCCAATTATCAACTACTCCTACACTGAAAAAAGTATTTCCTTACATCCTGCAAAGAAGTTTTCTTACGAAGCTTCAAACTATGACCTCTAGTTCTAGAGCCAGCCATATCAAAATATCGATCCCTATCCACTCTATCATAACAATGAAGGAATTTAAAGACTGTCACCATATCCCCCCTCACTCTTCTAGCTTCGAGTGTGTGTGTGTGATTACCTAATTGTGATTACCTAACTGTGTTTACGGGAAAGAGCCTAAAGCTCGTATCTTCCCGTCTCCTGATCGGTTCCATTTTAGACTTAGTGATACTTATCATACCTGTCCTTAAAACTATGGATTGAGATAGCATTAACTACCTCCTCGCTTAGCCAATTCCAATTATCAACTACTCTTACACTGAAAAAGTATTTCCTTACATCCTGCAAAGAAGTTTTCTTACGAAGCTTCAAACTATGACCTCTAGTTCTAGAGCCAGCCATATCGAAATATCGATCCCTATCCACTCTATCATTACCATGAAGGAATTTAAAGACTGTCACCATATCCCCCCTTACTCTTCTAGCTTCGAGTGATGGTAAGTCTAATTCCCTCAGCCTCTCATCATAACTGAGATTGCGTATTTCTGGCACCAGTTTCGTGGCATGTCTTTGAACTTTTTCAAGCTTAGCTATGTGCTTTTTCAAGTGCGGATTCCAAAAGAAGGCTGCATATTCGAGTTTTGGCCTCACATAGGTTACATAAATATTTCTGAACATTTCCTTGTCCATGTGCCTGAAGGCTACCCTTACATTTGATAAGAATGCATATGCTGCCCTTACTATGCCATTTATATGTATTTCTGGAGACAAATCATCCAGTGTGTTTACTCCTAGGTCTCTCTCATTTTCTGTCTCTTGAAGTTGTACTCCAGCCACCGAGTAGTCAAGCTTGGGCCTTCTTGCACTTTGAAGTATTGAATTTCATTAGCCACTTTTCTGACCACTCATGCAGATTATTTAGATCCTCCTGAAGTTCTCTACCATTGTTCTCGTTTTTTACTTTCTTCACAATCTTTGCATCATCTGCAAACATATTCATGAATGAATTTACACACTCTGGTAGGTCATTTACATATACAAGGAACAAAAGTGGCCCTAAAACTGAACCCTGTGGAACTCCACTACTAACTCTTCTCCATTCAGACACTGAGTGTCTTACTCTAACCCTCTGTTCCCTTCCTTCTAAGTAAGTTTTTATCCATTCCAAAACATTTCCACCTATTCTAGCCATTGAGTGCAGCTTCCTAATAAGTCTCCCATGTGGAACAGTGTGAAACGCTTTCTGGAAGTCTAGGAATATGCAATCTGCCCAGCCCTCTCTTTCCTGTAAGATTTGGCTTACCTCATCATAAAATTCTAATAAGTTTGTTACTGTTGATCTACCTTCTCTGAAGCCATGTTGCCTCACTGACAAAAAGTTGAAGGATTCCAAGTGAAGAGAGATATGTTTCCTTAGTAGTTTCTCCATAACTTTGCAAACTATGCTGGTCAAGGAAACTGGTCTATAGTTCAGAGCCGTATCCCTCCTTCCCTTTTTGAAGATAGGTATCACATTTGCTTGTTTCCAGCATCTTGGAATCTCCCCCGACTCCAGTGTGTCTGAGTGTGTGTGTGTGCTTTATACATCTTAGCTTTTGTAATCGATATTTAGAAACAAATGGAAATATTCCTAATATTTATATACTTATAATGCATATCCAGAGGGATATAAATTTTTTTTGAAAAACTTGCATCTAATAATATTTAATAATTGCATGCACGTGCTATTTTATTGTTAATAATTTATTGCCAGGGAAAACCGTAGCCTAGCCAAATTAATTAGAAACAAAAGCTATATATATATATATATATATATATATATATATATATATATATATATATATATATATATATATATATATATATATATATATATATATATATATATATATATATATATATATATATATATATATATATATATATATATATATATATATATATATATATATATATATATATATATATATATATATATATATATATATATATATATATATATATATATATATATATATATATATATATATATATATATATATATATATATATATATATATATATACATATATATATATATATATATATATATATATATATATATATATATATATATATATATATATATATATATATATATATATATATATATATACATATATGTATATATATATATATATATATATATATATATATATATATATATATATATATATATATATATATATATATATATATATATATATATATATGTGTGTGATTACCTAATTGTGATTACCTAATTGTGTTTACGGGAAAGAGCCCAAAGCTCGTATCTTCCCGTCTCCTGATCGGTTCCATTTTTAGACTTAGTGATACTTATCATACCTGTCCTTAAAACTATGGATTGAGGTAGCATTAACTACCTCCTCGCTTAGCGAATTCCAATCATCAACTACTCTTACACTGAAAAAGTATTTCCTTACATCCTGCAAACAAGTTTTCTTCCGAAGCTTCAAACTATGACCTCTAGTTCTAGAGCCAGCCATATCGAAATATCGATCCCTATCCACTCTATCATAACCATGAAGGAATTTAAAGACTGTCACCATATCCCCCCTCACTCTTCTAGCTTCGAGTGATGGCAAGTCTAATTCCCTCAGCCTCTCATCATAACTGAGATTGCGTATTTCTGGCACCAGTTTCGTGGCATGTCTTTGAACTTTTTCAAGCTTAGCTATGTGCTTTTTCAAGTGCGGATTCCAAAAGGGGGCTGCATATTCGAGTTTTGGCCTCACATAGGTTACATAAATATTTCTGAACATTTCCTTGTCCATGTGCCTGAAGGCTACCCTTACATTTGATAAGAATGCATATGCTGCCCTTACTACGCCATTTATATGTATTTCTGGAGACAAGTCTGCCAGTATGTTTACTCCTAGATCTCTCTCATTTTCTGTCTCCTGAAGTTGTACTCCAGCCACCGAGTAGTCAAGCTTGGGCCTTCTTGCACTTGTACCCATTCTCATTACCTTACATTTTGAGGTATTGAATTTCATTAGCCACTTTTCTGACCACTCATGCAGATTATGTAGATCCTCCTGAAGTTCTCTACCATTGTTCTCGTTTTTTTACTTTCTTCACAATCTTTGCATCATCTGCAAACATATTCATGAATGAATTTACAGACTCTGCTAGGTCATTTACATATACAAGGAACAAAAGTGGCCCTAAAACTGAACCTTGTGGAACTCCACTACTAACTCTTCTCCATTCAGACACTGAGTGTCTTACTCTAACCCTCTGTTCCCTTCCTTCTAAGTAAGTTTTTATCCATTCCAAGACATTTCCACCTATTCTAGCCATTGATTGCAGCTTCCTAATAAGTCTCCCATGTGGAACAGTGTCAAACGCTTTCTGGAAGTCTAGGAATATGCAATCTGCCCAGCCCTCTCTTTCCTGTAAGATTTGGCTTACCTCATCATAAAATTCTAATAAGTTTGTTACTGTTGATCTTCCTTCTCTGAAGCCATGTTGCCTCACTGACAAAAAGTTGAAGGATTCCAAGTGAAGAGAGATATGTTTCCTTAGTAGTTTCTCCATAAGTTTGCAAACTATGCTGGTCAAGGAAACTGGTCTATAGTTCAGAGCCGTATCCCTCCTTCCCTTTTTGAAGATAGGTATCACATTTGCTTGTTTCCAGCATCTTGGAATCTCCCCCGACTCCAATGACTCCTTAAATATGATACTTAGTGCCACTGATATTGTGTTTGCGCATTTTTTAAGCACATGAGGGGATATGTCATCAGGACCTGTAGCTTTATGAACATCTAAATCCATCAGCGCTTTGCATACCTCTGTGGCTGTAAGGTTGATGTTCTCTAATACCGGCCCTTGAGCTTCTATCACTGCAATCTGAGGGGGTGGGGTATTTTCTACTGTAAATACTGACTGAAACTCCTTGTTCAATTCTTTGCAGATCTCTTCGTCCGTCTCAGTGATGCTTCCATCCGCTCTCTTTAGCCTTAAAACCTGTTCTTTTACCTTCAGTTTTCCTCTGATAAAGCTGTGGAAAAGCTTGGGATTTTCTTTAGCCTTCCTGGTGATGTCCCTCTCATAAGCTTTCTCTGCCTCTCTCCTTTTACTTAGGTAGTCATTTCTTGCTCTTTTGTAGGTTTGCCAGGCATTTATGTTTTTTCTCCTCCTATACCTTTTCCAGCATTTGTCTCTCCACTCCTTAGCTCTTTTACACCCATTATCGAACCATTTCTCTCTGGCATGAATTACACCTACTTTGGTGACAGGTATGCAGCAATCTACTATCTTCCCATATTTCTCACAAAAGATGTCATACATTTCTTGTACAGATTTGTTGTAAAATAAGGTTCTCCAGTCAATAACTGCAAAAAGCTCATTCATTTTGATGTAATCTCCTTTCTGATAGTTCCTCCTCATGTCCTCAGTGCCTCTACTCTCAGGAAGAATGTCTTCAATGATATACTCCATCAACAACACACAGTGGTCACTCTTTCCAATTGGTGGTTCATACTCAATATTTTCAATATCCAACACATTATCTGTGAACACCAGATCAAGTAGTGATGGCTCATCCCCACCCCTGGCTCTTGTTGGTTCCATTACATGTTGGTGTAGGAAATTCCCTTGTACGCAATCTAGGAATCTTGCCCCAAAGGAGTCCTCACCACTGTGTGGGTCAAGATTTATCCAATCTATCTCTTTATGATTAAAGTCTCCCATAATCAAAATCCTACATTTTTTCTCCCGCGCCATGTTAACAACTGAGTTTATGACTTCAATCGTACCTATATGACTTTCCTCATAAATTTCAAGCCTATTTTGGTTCCTTGGTGTGTGTGTGTGTGTGTGTGTGTGTGTGTGTGTGTGTGTGTGTGTGTGTATGTGTGTGTGTGTGTGTGTGTGTGTGTGTGTGTGTGTGTGTGTGTGAGATTACCTAATTGTAATTACCTAATTGTGCTTACGGGAAAGAGCCCAAAGTTCGTATCTTCCCGTCTCCTGATCGGTTCCATTTTAGACTTAGTGATACTTATCATACCTGTCCTTAAAACTATTGATTGAGATAGCATTAACTACCTCCTCGCTTAGCCAATTCCAATTATCAACTACTCTTACACTGAAAATATATTTCCTTACATTCTTCAAAGAAATTTTCTTACGAAGCTTCAGACTATGACCTCTAGTTCTAGAGCCTGCCATGTCAAAATATCGATCCCTATCCACTCTATCATAACCGTGAAGGAATTTAAAGACTGTCACCATATCCCCCCTCAATCTTCTAGCTTCGAGTGATGGAAAGTCTAATTCCCTCAGCCTCTCATCATAACTGAGATTGCGTATTTCTGGCACCAGTTTCGTGGCATGCCTTTGAACTTTTTCAAGCTTAGCTATGTGTTTTTTCAAGTGCGGATTCCAAAAGAGGGCTGCATATTCGAGTATTGGCCTCACATAGGTTACATAAATATTTATGAACATTTCCTTGTCCATGTGCATGAAGGCTACCCTTACATTTGATAAGAATGCACATGCTGCCCTTACTATGCCATTTATATGTATCTCTGGAGACAAATCTGCCAGTATGTTTACTCCTAGATCT
>JAXCGZ010023693.1:2500-29135 GCA_037179515.1 Halocaridina rubra
ATGGGGCCTCATTAAGATTGTTATACACAAATGCTGATGGATTAGCTGGTAAGGCAGTAGAATTAAAAGATAGGATTCACAACAGTAAGGCAGATATAGTAGCAATTACAGAGACTAAGTTGAGTGAGGACATAAACAGTGTCACAGTTTTACCTAAGGGCTTCAGAATACTAAGGGTCGAAAGATCTGAGAGGACTGGTGGAGGGATAGCACTGCTCATAAGTGAGAGGATTCAAGTTGAAGAAATAAACTTGGCTATAGAAAGTGAGTTCAGGGAATTTCTTGTTGCTCGCATAAATACTGGGTCAGAGAGCATTATAATAACTGTTGTATACAACCCACCAAGGAACCAAAATAGGCTTGAAATTTATGAGGAAAGTCATATAGGTACGATTGAAGTCATAAACTCAGTTGTTAACATGGCGCGGGAGAAAAAATGTAGGATTTTGATTATGGGAGACTTTAATCATAAAGAGATAGATTGGATAAATCTTGACCCACACAGTGGTGAGGACTCATTTGGGGCAAGATTCCTAGATTGCGTACAAGGGAATTTCCTACACCAACATGTAATGGAACCAACAAGAGCCAGGGGTGGGGATGAGCCATCACTACTTGATCTGGTGTTCACAGATAATGTGTTGGATATTGAAAATATTGAGTATGAACCACCAATTGGAAAGAGTGACCACTGTGTGTTGTTGATGGAGTATATCATTGAAGACATTCTTCCTGAGAGTAGAGGCACTGAGGACATGAGGAGGAACTATCCGAAAGGAGATTACATCAAAATGAATGAGCTTTTTGCAGTTATTGACTGGAGAACCTTATTTTACAACAAATCTGTACAAGAAATGTATGACATCTTTTGTGAGAAATATGGGAAGATAGTAGATTGCTGCATACCTGTCACCAAAGTAGGTGTAATTCATGCCAGAGAGAAATGGTTCGATAATGGGTGTAAAAGAGCTAAGGAGTGGAGAGACAAATGCTGGAAAAGGTATAGGAGGAGAAAAAACATAAATGCCTGGCAAACCTACAAAAGAGCAAGAAATGACTACCTAAGTAAAAGGAGAGAGGCAGAGAGAGATTATGAGAGGGACATCACCAGGAAGGCTAAAGAAAATCCCAAGCTTTTCCACAGCTTTATCAGAGGAAAACTGAAGGTAAAAGAACAGGTTTTAAGGCTAAAGAGAGCGGATGGAAGCATCACTGAGACGGACGAAGAGATCTGCAAAGAATTGAACAAGGAGTTTCAGTCAGCATTTACAGTAGAAAATACCCCACCCCCTCAGATTGCAGTGATAGAAGCTCAAGGGCCGGTACTAGAGAACATCAACCTTACAGCCACAGAGGTATGCAAAGCGCTGATGGATTTAGATGTTCATAAAGCTACAGGTCCTGATGACATATCCCCTCATGTGCTTAAAAAATGCGCAAACACAATATCAGTGGCACTAAGTATCATATTTAAGGAGTCACTGGAGTCGGGGGAGATTCCAAGATGCTGGAAACAAGCAAATGTGATACCTATCTTCAAAAAGGGAAGGAGGGATACGGCTCTGAACTATAGACCAGTTTCCTTGACCAGCATAGTTTGCAAAGTTATGGAGAAACTACTAAGGAAACATATCTCTCTTCACTTGGAATCCTTCAACTTTTTGTCAGTGAGGCAACATGGCTTCAGAGAAGGAAGATCAACAGTAACAAACTTATTAGAATTTTATGATGAGGTAAGCCAAATCTTACAGGAAAGAGAGGGCTGGGCAGATTGCATATTCCTAGACTTCCAGAAAGCGTTTGACACTGTTCCACATGGGAGACTTATTAAGAAGCTGCAAGCAATGGCTAGAATAGGTGGAAATGTCTTGGAATGGATAAAAACTTACTTAGAAGGAAGGGAACAGAGGGTTAGAGTAAGACACTCAGTGTCTGAATGGAGAAGAGTTAGTAGTGGAGTTCCACAGGGTTCAGTTTTAGGGCCACTTTTGTTCCTTGTATATGTAAATGACCTACCAGAGTCTGTAAATTCATTCATGAATATGTTTGCAGATGATGCAAAGATTGTGAAGAAAGTAGAAAACGAGAACAATGGTAGAGAACTTCAGGAGGATTTAAATAATCTGCATGAGTGGTCAGAAAAGTGGCTAATGAAATTCAATACCTCAAAATGTAAGGTAATGAGAATGGGTACAAGTGCAAGAAGGCCCAAGCTTGACTACTCGGTGGCTGGAGTACAACTTCAAGAGACAGAAAATGAGAGAGATCTAGGAGTAAACATACTGGCAGATTTGTCTCCAGAAATACATATAAATGGCGTAGTAAGGGCAGCATATGCATTCTTATCAAACGTAAGGGTAGCCTTCAGGCACATGGACAAGGAAATGTTCAGAAATATTTATGTAACCTATGTGAGGCCAAAACTCGAATATGCAGCCCCCTTTTGGAATCCGCACTTGAAAAAGCACATAGCTAAGCTTGAAAAAGTTCAAAGACATGCCACGAAACTGGTGCCAGAAATACGCAATCTCGGTTATGATGAGAGGCTGAGGGAATTAGACTTGCCATCACTCGAAGCTAGAAGAGTAAGGGGGGATATGGTGACAGTCTTTAAATTCCTTCATGGTTATGATAGAGTGGATAGGGATCGATATTTCGATATGGCTGGCTCTAGAACTAGAGGTCATAGTTTGAAGCTTCGGAAGAAAACTTGTTTGCAGGATGTAAGGAAATACTTTTTCAGTGTAAGAGTAGTTGATAATTGGAATTCGCTAAGCGAGGAGGTAGTTAATGCTATCTCAATCCATAGTTTTAAGGACAGGTATGATAAGTATCACTAAGTCTAAAAATGGAACCGATCAGGAGACGGGAAGATACGAGCTTTGGGCTCTTTCCCGTAAACACAATTAGGTAATCACAATTAGGTAATCACACACACACACACACACACACACACACACACACACACACACACACACACACACACACACACACACACACACACACACATATATATATATATATATATATATATATATATATATATATATATATATATATATATATATATATATATATTCATTATAACAAAAACTGTTAAGACACAGCATCAAATAGTAAGGAAGCCCATCACTAAAATAAAATAGGTAAAGTAGCGTTACATTTCGCTTCCTTTCTGGACCAGAAAAAAGGGAAGCATTTACAGTAGGACTAGCATACAACATAATAGCTTGAGGTAGGGGGTATTTAAAATTGATTACAGTAAGAGAGGTTGGTCCTTATGGAAGAAAAAAGTATATCCATATTAAGAGATAAACTGATAAATGCTTCGTTAGCAATCTCTTGTTCTTGAGAAGGGGTCCAGTTAGGACTCAAAATATAGCTCTATTATATATATATATATATATATATATATATATATATATATATATATATATATATATATATATATATATATATATATATATATATATATATATATATATATATATATATATTTATATATATATATATATATATATATATATATATATATATATATATATATATATATATATATTTATATATATATTCCTCCTGAAGGAGGAGGTAAAAATACTTACTACGAGTTCCCCTGGGTTTCCAAAAAGTCGACCAAATGGGGCGGAGCGAGGGGACTGGGAATCCCCTCTTTTGTATATTAGTTCCCACAAAAAGTCAAAGTATTTTCTTTGACTCTGTCATCCCCCGTATAAGGGGGAATATGAGGGGATACTAAGCAGACCGAACAGCAAAAGGGAAATAATGACTAACATATACAAAATACAATTAAGATTCACAGGACACAGAGAAAGGAAGGAAGGCCTCGAGATCACCTGCATGACTGGGAGAATCCCGGGAAAGAGAGGAAGAGGAAGGCCCAGAAAGAAATTCTTAGATGGATTAAAAGAAGCGATCGGTGGGAATTAGACGGATGCTCAGATACGGAGAAGAATGAAAGATAAGGAAGCATGGCGATCCATGGTGACCCATGTCCGAGTTGATACGGCACTGCGGTAAGCGGTAGTAGTCAAGAATTAAAAGTTAATGCAAATGCACATTTTTGGTCTTTAAGCACAAGTAATGGTTCATAGTATCTATTATTAATTCCAGCGGCCTAGCGGAAGATATACTGTAAGATATATAGGGTTATAAGAATAAATAATAAATTATAAAACAATGTTACCATAGGCACAATACATCTTTATTTGTTGAACTGTTAATATGATTCAGATGTTTTTGAAGCTCACAGACAGTCAAATCCTCTTTTCAATGTCTTCTGAGAGTTCGAAATCGAGGCAGCACTATACAAAAGGACACACATTTCAACCAGCAAACAAAAGTTCAGCATCATGAATGAGCCAGCATCTCCGAAAAAAAAGCTCGACAATAATCTATAATTTTTGGTCAATTTAATCTTTAAGGGATACGCAACCAATCTTCGCTTTATTAGGATTTCAAACAATACTTTCATAAATTATATAATATATTTCAATTAACAACTGAACGACCTCTCACACACACACACACACACACACACACACACACACACACACACACACACACACACACACACACACACACACACACACACACACACACACACACACACACACACACACACACACACACACACACACACACACACACACACACACACACACACACATATATATATATATATATATATATATATATATATATATATATATATATATATATATATATATATATATATAGTCAGTGAAACAATGATATAAACTATACTTTTATCCATAAAAATCATTTTATACCCTCAAGCATCATAAGCTACAGAATCACGTCACCATGCCGACTGAGCTACTACGGCAGATATAAATCTACATATTATAACCAAACTGTAGTTTGTGAAGAAAGGTCAAGTATCCCGGAGATCTAAAAACTATTTTGTGTATAACTATTTTCCTCACACACACACACACACACACACACACACACACACACACACACACACACACACACACACACATAGATATATATATATATATATATATATATATATATATATATATATATATATATATATATATATATATATATTATATATAATATATATAATATATATATATATATATATATATATATAATATATATATATATATATATATATATATATATATATATATATATATATATATATATATATATAATATATATATATATATATATAAAGTCAATTTGAGTATCACCGGTATGATCATGACATGTATTTGCGACTTCCAACGTCAGCTATGCAATCCCCTAGATTATTTTTGTTTTGTACAGCCATACCATGAAAACGAGACACAAGAATGCAATGACCTAGACTGCCAAGAAAATCCTAAGAATTAAGCTTTAATAATCCAACCCAATAGTCGGCCTCCTCACATCGGTCTAAAGGTGGTTACAGCAATTGGAAATGCTTGGTTGACGTATGGCTCTATAAATATTCTTGATTACAGAAAAAATGACTGAAATTTGGATTATTTATGACTTTCTTTATACCATTAGAGCAAGAAAGACTGTCGTTTTAACTCATCAATGGGAGGAAGCCGGGAATGCCCATCCCCCCCTCCTATCGTGAGGTAGTTTTGCTTTGTTCAGTTAGCTAAAACTAGCATCATCACAAGTAACAACAACAAATAATAACAGCAACGTTAACACTAATAATAATAATAATAATAATAATAATAATAATAATAATAATAATAATAATAATAATAATAATAATAATAATAATAATGAAAATATTATTACAATTATTATTATTATTATTATTATTATTATTATTATTATTATTATTATTATTATTATTATTATTATTATTATTAGTAGTAGTAGTAGTAGTAGTAGTAGTAGTAGTAGTAGTAGTAGTAGTAGTAGTAGTAGTAGTACAGTGGTAACGCACTGGCTTCGTATTCATGAGATCGCCAGATCGAGCCTCGTCTAGGCAAGAGGTTTTAAGCTGTTTACTGGGAAAATACTGCTGTGGCTGGGCTCCACAGTGGGTGGGTTGGGGCTTGCCCTTGCTGACGTTCTGAAGAGCATCTCAGATGGATATCGGAACTGAAACCTGGTAACCATTTCTTTTACCTTTACCTATTATTATTATTATTATTATTATTATTATTATTATTATTATTATTATTATTATTATTATTATTATTATTATTATTATTATTATTATTATTATTATTATTATTATTATTAATTACTAATATCATGGTTAATTGCTGTAATAATAATAATAATTATAATAACAATAATAATACTACTACTAATAATAATAATAATAATAGTAATAATAATAACAACAATAATATGATAATAATAATAATAATAATAATAATAATAATAATAATAATAATAATAATAATAATAATAATAATAATAATAATAATAATAATAATAATAATAAAAATAATAGTAATAAAACTGCCACCGCCACCGCCACCACCACCACCATTTTCAAATGTCTTGGGAATCGAAACTGTGAACTCTAGTCTAGATCGCCACAGTGTAGCCCACAGAACCAGAGAGATTGTATAAGAGGGAGAACTGGATCATCCACTGATGATACACAGACGAAGGGACGCCACTGCTACCATTAATCTTCGTTTTATACCCCTCCCTCAGAGAACACATAATTTATTATTATTATTAGCAACACAGGCCTAATATAACTACATAAAATCAATATCACCTGGAAAATAAGAAAAGAGATTAAAACTGCAGTCGACAATCCATGTCGTAGTTAAAAACTAACAGGCAAAATGGAGATTAAGCCCATATAGTCATCACTCCCTGAAAATCTTTTATTACTACACAACAACTACCAGACGAGAAAACTCACTGTAGGTTATGATAAAGAATGTTTCCTAAGGTCTTTTGTTACAACTGTTGCCATCAAGCTACATTCTGGCGGGCATAGAATAATTAGAGAAAATATACGCATTATTTGCTTAGTAGTAGTAATAGTAGTAGTAGTGGTAGTAGTAGTATTAGCAGTAATAGTAGTAGTAGTAGTAGTAAATTAGTATTTATTTGACGATTTAGCTCTTGAAATCAGAATTAAGAAACACGGATGGAGGTATAAGTTTAACAATAAAGAATTGTGAGGTAATTACAGAACTTAATAGATTAATATACATCCAAGGAATCTGTTCAAGCTTGTTTTTCTCATCATTCATAAGAAGGTACTATTTTAGTAGTAACAGTAGTAGATGGGATAGCGATCGTAGTAGTTGTAGTAGTTGTATTGGTAACAGTAGAATTAGTATTATTTGTAGAAGTAGGAGTAGTAGTAGAAGTAATAGCAATAGTATTAGCGGCAGTAGTAGTAGTAGTAGTAGCAACAGCATTATTATTATTATTATTATTATTATTATTATTATTATTATTATTATTATTATTATTATTATTATTATTATTATTATTAGTTGTAGTAGTAGTAGTAATAGTAGTAGTAGTAGTAGTAGTAGTAGTAGTAGGAAAGTGGAATATATTGCTCATAAATAAAGATGCATCCCATTGAAATATCAACAATGAGAGATTTCGTAAAAATGCATTACAGTAATCTGCATCTCAATTATTTAGATTACTCTCAGTCTATTTTGGTCTTAATGGTCCTACAGAAATAACTATTCTATTCAGATATCATTATTTAATAATCTATATGGCTTATGCATTTATATATATATATATATATATATATATATATATATATATATATATATATATATATATATATATATATATATATATATATATATATATATATATATATATATTCGGAGATATTCTAACTAGTCTGAGAGAGATCTTTACTTATTTGTAGGGAAAAGAAATTTCCCCCTCAGTTTTCCTACCACTCACAGAAGACTGAAAGAGATATATCTACGATGAAGAAAAACGAATTTCACCCTTGCACTACCTGGGCCCCATAGAAGGCGACAATTAGGGATAGGAATATGAGAGGTTGGCAGTTCAACTGTCCTTATATTATCGTATTTAACAGCAAGTCAACAAACAGAAGAGGTAAACATATCTGAGCCCTGATGCCTCACTTCCTTTGTCACATGTGTGACCACCCTGCTAATTCAGATGGGTTACGGACCTACAATCTATATATCTTTTCGATCTCTCTCTCTCTCTCTCTCTCTCTCTCTCTCTCTCTCTCTCTCTCTCTCATATATATATATATATATATATATATATATATATATATATATATAATATATATATATATATATATATATATATATATATATGTATGTATAAACTGAGGACAACTGAAAGTGTGTACAGATAAGCTTTTTCAAAATATTTATGTGGATTCACTAAAGTTGAGAATGTATAGTTATAATCATATGAACATCACGATCTGTGCAGATGTGTATGCTCAGATTTAAGTATCGATGTAGGTCTAGGGAATATGGTCCCATAACCTGTGTTATGTCAAAAATAAAGTACCATTCGTATTGTTCACTATATTAATAATCTCAGAGAGAGTTCTTTTTAATAATTATCTTTGTCAATCAGAAAAACACGACTCAAATATATTTAAAATATACTTTAAAAGCATAAAAACTCTGTGACTACATTGACACGCAAGCTCAATTGCCTTCGTTGTTGGATGTGTGAGGTTAATCGTTGAACATTAGCTTCACAAGCTCAGGCTTAATATGAGCAACGCATATCTCTCTCTCTCTCTCTCTCTCTCTCTCTCTCTCTCTCTCTCTCTCTCTCTCTCTCTCTCACACACACACACACACACACACACACACACACACACACACACACACACAAACACACACACACACACACACACACACTCACTCACTCACTCACTCACTCACACACACTCCCTCACTCACTCTCTCTCTTTCCAACAAATAGTAATTGTGACCCCATTTGACCTCCTTTAACAATTCTGGTAAAACTTGCCAAAGAACAATAAAAGCTGTGAATGACAGAATAAAATGCAAATAGCAACGTGCGAAAGAGGCCAAAGAAGAGTGGTGAAGCGCGATGAGTAAGGCTGAGAACCCTAAATAAGAATGGAATAAATACATTTTATGTGTTGTCTTTACTGTTCTATGCTTAAATGCTTAAAATATTTCTTTTATTAATAGTATGCTACTTCTATTTTTCTACTATCTTCCTACTTACCCTGCGAAGTCTTTCATTTTGTTCTTGCCTCTTTTATTCTTATCCTTTTACAGTATTACCCTTTCAGATTTTAAGCCTGTTTTTTTTTTTGCTCTATCAACTTTTCCCTTCCTGCACTTCATCTTTTTTTCCTCACTTTCCTTTGGTGTCATCTAATTCTCTTTTATTTTACTTGTCTTTCATCATGTCCTTCATATTCTTATTTTACCTACTCTCATTTTCTCATCATTTTCATATTTCCGGAATATCCTCTCCTCTTTTTCCATCTCTTTTATCTCTGTTTTTCTTCATCTTATCCCATCCTGGTTTCATCCTCTTTTTCTTCCATCTCTTCACCTCATCCATTTTTACCTCATTGTCCACTGACTTTACTAATTCGTCTTCTTTTCCTATTTTCCTCTTTCCATTTCTTCATCACATTCCTTCTTTTCCTCATTTGCATGTGAGACAGAAAGGAGAGAGCAATACTGAGCCAATATTGGCACCTATCACTGGCTGAAGGAAATGGTCTAAAATGCCCTCCAGGGAGTCATGGTGAATAAAAACATTTTATCCCCTCCCCCCCACTCAAAACGAAAATTGAAAATGTTTAAAGTGTCATATAATCTTTTCTTACTATCTAATATCAAATAATATGATTTTCAAGAATGCATATTATATCCATGAGAAAATGATTAAATACTTCATGATTCGAATAATACTATTAGGACTATAATGGGAGACCCTTCATGAACAAAAATTTGAAGCCTTGCCAAGAAACAATCTCCTTTTTCTTAAATACAGGCACATACAAAGATTGGCTGCCATTGCCACAAAAAACTATATTCTGTAAGTATCCTTGCATTGCTAGCAAGAGCTCCAAGATAGCGCTGAACCAGCACCCTTATCTACCAAGGGAGATCTGGGCCATCAAAGCATGCACTAAACTGCAAACCTTAAACATAGTGGAATACATAAACTAAGTTATTGGATTCATTTCATCATGAACATAGATACCTTCCAACATAGAACGGCAGCCCAGTTAAGAATTGATCTTACAAGCACCCCGAGAGCCTACTCAACCCAAAGGTTCTCAGAAACATAGTCAATATCAAGAACTGGAGCAAGCGGGATTCAAAAATGATTTACATTGACGACTCCGCAATGCAGGAGACAGGAGCCATAGCTCCTGTTTTTGTTATATACATACACACGAAAAGTATAAATGTGAGTGAAATATATGATACCTTATTCGAAATTCTTCACAAATACACATAATGGCACCATTCGCCCGAAGCGATCTACTACTGAAAATCTTTTAGACTCAAATAGCACTGGCCAGGATAGCTCGATGGTAAGTCTTCCTTCATGTACGGTTCTTTTCCTATGCCTATATCTACACCGAATATTTTGGAATATTCGTTTCACATCTCTAATCATCCCTTCACATCTGACGAATCACAACACTCCCCATCTATTTTTGTCTGTTTTTTCCATTCTGTATTATAATCAATTCCTAATAAATATAACTATTCTTACACATTTGTCTTTTTTTTTTTTACTGTTTATCACTCATACTTCTGCGTTATCATAAAGCTGCGACTTTTTCTTAAATGTTTTCATGGTGCCTGGGCTAAATGAAGGCAGTTTTCTTTGACTGTTCCGAAGTGAAACTCAACAAAAAAGTAGTTTCAATAAAAAAGGGAAAATGTCAGGGAGTATATTTAAAAGTGGTGAAAATAACCCCCTCAACTGTGCAGCGATATTTTCCTTGAAATGGGATAATCTTATCAAAGCAAAAAGTTGGTATTCTATAAAAATTACATTATGGCATAAAGAACAGAATATTTGCAAGCTGCGATATTTTTACTAATACAACTCCATTCTAGCCATATGCCTATCATAGAGAGCAATGTGTTAGTTTGAGGATCCATCGTTCATGGTCCTCATTCGGTAGTGTTTCCTGACCAATAGTATTATCCAACAGTATCTAGAATCACTCCCACTTCAGTTTCCCAAATCGATCTAGTAATAACAAACTCCAAACATATGATAACTAAGTGTGACGTAATGCCAAGCCCTATAGCAGACCACGAGGAAATTGTAACGTCCCTAAATATTCGCAAACCAAAGAGACAACCAATCTTTAAAACATTCAGATGCTTAAGAAATTATTCACAAGAATTACTTTGTAGTTTACTTATGAATGAAGTACATAAATTAAATGAAATTCTATATACCGATAATATAAATAAACAAGTAAGAATTTTAACCAGTGTCTTATCATCATGTATAGATCGATGTGCACCACTCGTGACAAGAGAAATATTTCGTCCCCCCGCTCCTTGGATAACAGATGACATAAAAAACATTATGAAAGAAAGAGACAAACTACAAAATGAAGTAAAACTACAAAGAGATAATATCCCTTTAAGAGAAAAGTTTACAGAGCATAAGAAACAAGTAAAATCATTATTAAGTAACAGTAAGAAACAGTATTACAAAAATGAATTTCAAAACGCTAAAGGCAATATCTCTGATACATGGAAAATTGCTAAAACCATGCTTTCCAATAACTGTAATAAAAGTAGTAACATATCAATTATACCCGATGAGGTAGATGTAAGTGCTAAAGCAGAAGAGTTCAATAATTTTTTCGCTGAAGTGGGGAAAAAAACCTTTGAAAAAACAAAAAAAGAAATAATAAATGAAATCAATAATAGTAATGGTGGTAATAATAATGATGATGGTAGTAGTAATAATAATAGAAATGTTGATAATGGTGTAAATAATAATGATGGTGGTAGTAATGGTAATGATAATAGTGATGATGGTAGTAATAATAATAATAATGTTAATCTTCAAGAACATAGTGCATTCAATAGAAGTAATGATGTCTTTAACCCTACTACAGTAGATTGTAATACAGTAATCTTAGTAATAAAAAATCTGAAAGACTCTAATGCATATGGATCAGATGGAATTTGTTTTCGTTTTATTAGAGATTCATTATTTGTAATAGCATATTATCTGACGGTAATAATCAATACTTCCATAGTTACCAATATTTACCCAGATTTATGGAAAAATCCCCATGTAATACATGGTTTTAAAAATGGAAATCCTGACGACGTCTCTAACTATAGACCAATCTCTTTACTACCAATTTTATCAAAGATACTTGAAAAGATTGTTGCAAATCAGTTAAGTGAGTTTCTTGAAAAACATAAACTTATTGCAAAAAGTCAACACGGTTTCAGGCCAAAATTATCAACTGAAACGGCCTTATTGAAAATATCAGATGAAATATACAAAAATATAGATAATAAGAAATTATCATTGCTACTACTACTCGATCTTTCTAAAGCTTTTGATAGCGTACACCATACCATCTTATTAGAAAAATGCAAAAAAATGAACATTGACCCAAGCTGGTTCGAGAACTATTTAAAAAACCGCTACCAGTCAGTCAGAATAAAAGATGTAGTTTCAAGTCGCAAGAAGGTATTGTTTGGGGTCCCTCAGGGATCGATCCTAGGACCTATACTCTTTCTAATATATGTAAACGATCTAGTAAAATATTTACCTAACTGTTATGTCATTCAATATGCTGACGATACTCAAATCTTAATTGAAGGAGAAATTAATGATTTAGAAAATATTATTCGTAGAGCAGAAGAAATTTTGTATATGGCTAAACGTTACTTTCTAAAAAATGGTCTGTTACTTAATGAAACTAAAACCCAATCTATTCTTATCGGATCCAGACAATTATTATCAGAAGTTGATGACAATCTTCATATAAATTTTAACGGTAATATCATTAAGCCAATGAACTCGGTAAAGAACCTAGGTGTCTATTTTGACCGTTACATGAATTTTGAAATGCATATAGATGAAATTTATAAAAAAGTAATGGGTACTCTAATATATCTAAATAGGGTAAAAGACTCATTTGAAACATCAACTCGTATAATAATTGTCCAGTCCTTAGCTATGAGTTTAATTAATTACTGTCTCAAAGTTTGGGGATGTACAAATAAGACTCAATTACAAAGAATACAAAAGTTACAAAACTTTGCAGCACGAGTGGCTGTTGGCAATGTAAGAAAATACGAGCACATCTCTCCTGTTTTAAAAGATCTAGAATGGATAAAGATTAGAGATAAATATGTTTTTGATATATGTACCTTTGTTTTTAATATACTAAGAAACAATCTTCCTGATTGCTTGTATAATTTTTCTACAGTAAACTCAGTTACCGGGTTAACTACCCGTCAAGGGGAAGATTTATTAGTACGAAGGTCTAAAACTGATATTGGCTCAAGAGATATAAACATTCGTGGACCTCATTTATATAATCAGCTTCCCAGAGAACTAAAAAATGCTGGTTCAGTGTATACTTTTAAATATAATCTTAAGAAGTTACTCTTAAAGGAAGATTTTACTTGTAAATTTTAATAGTACACCCATATTTGAATACCCAATGTACGTTGGAAATAAAGTATAATTATTATTATTATTATTATATCGACTCCTTATTGTAAATGCTTGAAGTAACACTCAACGGTGGGCTTCACTCATACGGCACCCGAGAGATACGTCTGGTAAAGGTATTTTCCCCACCCTAGGAATAATTTTACTCATTGGTAAAATAGTAACAATTTGGAAGCTGAAGATTATTTGAGTTTTCTTAAAGTTATTTAAGATTAATAAAAGAATAGGTTTACAGTATCTTGTTATGTAAAATGGGATCATATTCTCATATGTTTGAATATGAAGAAATAAACTAATATATCTAGGAGGTCGAGTAAGTTAAACACATACACATACAAACACACACATGCACAGTCATAGACACAGACACAGACATGCACACGCGCGCACAAACACACGAACATGCACAAACATAGATACAGGAAAGAGAGGGCTGGGCAGATTGCATATTTCTGGAATTCTAGAAAGCATCTGACACTGTCCCACACAGGAGACTTATTAAGAAGCTGTAAGCAATGGCTAGAATAGGTGGAACTTCCTCGGAGTGGATAAAGAGATACTTAGAAGGAAGGGAACAGAAGGTTAGAGTAAGACAGTGTCTGAATGGAGAAGAGTTAGTAGTGGAGTTCCACAGGGTACACTTTTAGTGCCACCTTTGTTCCTTGTATTTGTAAATGACCTACCAGCGTCTGTAAATTCATTCATGAATATGTTTGCAGATGATGCAAAGATTGAAAAAAATTAAGAAACGAGAACAATGGTAGATACTTCAGGAAGATATAAATAGTCAGCATGAGTGGTCAGAAAACTGGCTAATGAAATTCAATACTTTAAAATGTAAGGTAATGAGAATGGGTACAAGTGCAAGAAGGCCTAAGCTTGACTACTCGGTAGCAGGAGTTGAACTTCAAGAGACAGAGAATGAGAGAGATCTAGGAGAAAACATACTGGCAGATTTGTTTCCAAAAATGCATATAAATGACATAGTAAAGATAGCATATGCTTTCTTAGCAAATATAAGGGTAGCCTTCAGGCATGTGGACAAGAAAAAATTCAGATATATTTATGTAACCTATGTGAGGCCAAAGCTTGAATATGCAGTCCCCTTTTGGAATCCGCACTTGAAAAAACACGAGGTTAACCTGAAAAAACTTCAAAGACATGCCAAGGAACTAATGCCAGAAATACGCAATCTCAATTATGATGAGAGGCTGAGGAAATTAGATTTACCATCATTCGACGCTAGAAGAATGAGGGGGGATATGGTGACAGTTTTCAAATTCCTTCATGGTTATGACAGAGTGGATAGGGATCGATATTATGATATGGCTGGCATTAGAACTAGAGGTCATAGTTTGAAGCTTCGTAAGAAATCTTATTTGCAGGATGTAAGGAAGTACTTTTTTTTAGTGTAAGAGTACTTGATAATTGGAATTCGCTAAGCGAGGGGGTAGTTAATGCTAATTCAATCCACAGTTTTAAGGACAAGTATGATAAGTATCACTAAGTACAAAATGGAACCGACCGGGAGACGGGAAGTTACGAGTTTGGTGCTCTTTCCCGCAAGCACAGTTCGGTAATTACAATTAGGTGATTATACACATACATACATGCATGCATATATATATATATATATATATATATATATATATATATATATATATATATATATATATATATATATATATATATATATATATATATATATATGAGTGTTTAGAGATGTGGTATTTTAAATATGAAAAGCGGATGTTATCATTACGAGTATTATCATCGTTATAATTATTGCTTTGCTATCATCAGTATAATTGAGATTATTATTATTGTTATTATTATTATTATTATTATTATTATTATTATTATTATTATTATTATTATTATTATTATTATTATTATTATTATTATTATTATTATTACAGCAAATAAAATTAATACCAATGCTACATCCAAATTTCTAACAATAATTAGACTGATAGAACAAATGAAATGAAATTACGCATTTTTAAGTGTTTCCATATAATATATATATTAATGTCGGGAATTCGAACAAGGGACCTGTAAAACAAGAGTTCGCATCTTAGTGCGCAATTGCACTACATATGTCCTATCATTTGGTTGACTTCGGTTGATAAGGAAGAGGAGAATGATATGAGTGTGTTGATCACTGATCGGTGACAGAGGGGTAAAAATATCAGAGCAGAATAGGTTCAGTAGCACCCTCTGTATCATCTGAGTAAACATCAGTAAAAGTCCGTTTTCTCTCTTTGCACAACTCTGTGGCTCAGCTCCCTGAGCTGTGGATTCCTGTGCTGCTGATGCAAGGTTCGAATCCCGACAGTAGGAGGTACACTATTTGGAAAGATTAACATAATTAATAATAATAATAATAATAATAATAATAATAATAATAATAATAATAATAATAATAATAATAATAATAATAATAATAATAAAAATAATAATAATAATGAAAATAATAATAATAATAATAATAATAATAATAATAATAATAATAATAATAATGATAATAATAATAATAATAATAATAATAATAATAATAATATCTACAATTGCTGTGGTAGTAGCAGAAGAAACAACATAGCAGACAATAGGCGTACCCTAAGAACAAGCGCGAATAAAACAGGTCAGACTCCGAGAAAACTTTGATAATGTCTTTCCCAAAAATGCCAGCGGTGTACCTTGGCCAAAAGGCCGGGAAAAGTTACCTCATTTGCCTTTGTTAATTATCAGCATGACCATTTTTTTTCTTATTTCTAATTTTTACTTCACATTTTCATTTACATTTCCTCACCATTTTTTCCCTTTACAATGGCGTTTAAACAAAGTTGCCTTATCTATAAAGTTTTCCAACTGATATCTCGCGAACCTTATCTTCATTACAAAACTGTGATGGAAGGAGTTGCTGTTTTTTTTGCTTTCTTTATTTCGTATTTTATAGTCCGTTGGAAGTTTATACTCTAAGTTGGTAGGTCTGTTTATCATTTATTTGTAATTACTGATCTAAAGATATTTTTATACCTCTCCCAGCTCCTTTTGCTGCACCCTTTCCACCTTCCCCTCTGGTAACGTTTCCTCCTTTCTATTCATGTTCATCTTTCCTCTTTGCTAGTTTTCTCTTTCTTGAAATCGTTTGTTTTCTTCTCTGCTAATTCTTTCTGCTTCTCAGGCCCTTTTCTTTCTTTTTCTCTGGCTACTCATCCTCTTGAGTCTTTCTCTTTCTCCTCAGGCAATAATTCCTCCTTTCTATTTCTCTTCCTTATTCTGCTCTGCAATCGATTAAATTTATTTAGCACACTTTCACTTTCAACTCCTCCTCCTTTTTTTCATTTTTGGTTAGGCAAATGCTTCCTCTTACTTAGAATTCCTCCTAAGCCAAAGTTTTGTATAAGATCTGCTTCCTCTTAATTCTGTTTTTCATTCTCTTCTCACTGCAGTTATTACTAAGCATCATGTACTAGTTGCTACAGGGGAGCAAACTACGAGAAATTAGAGCAACATTATTAGACAATGTTGCAAAACATATAAAAACGTTCATATTTTCCAAACGCAACGTTTGTAGAAAAGCTCAGAGAAGGGTACATTTTGCCTTCATTAAAGCGCAAGCACTATTAAATCTTATTTCACTCTTGAACCAATGTAAATCTAATTGCGTAATTACTGCTCCTGATGAGCTTACACATTGGTGAGTAATTCGGTCAAATTCTAAAACAAAAATGAGAGGATATCAGAGTCCGTGACGTAAAATGGAACAAACAAACAAATAAACTTCATCAAAAAACATTGGTAAATATCACAAGATTAGACATCACTGACTGCTGTAATTCCAATTCCAACTTCAATAGAGAATCATCGTTGAAGCAACACTAAAAATCTCGAGTTCAGTTACCCAAACTCAGCAAGCAAAGTGACTACACTATTAAGGGAACAAGGGAAGAGCAATGTCTTTACAACCTCAAGCTTCCAAATGGAAAAAGTGCCACCTCGGAGTTTTTGTTGAGATAGAAAACGATGAGAGTTTCTTCTATACCAAAATACAGAAATATAACTACGCTTAATTCATGTAAACAGCCCTAATCTTGCTAAAACAGAAATAAATAATGTTCTTGCATTTTACAATGTCTAATTATCTATCTTCCTCCTTGCTTTTTTTTTTTATTACTATGACTCTCATCCGTACAAAATCATTTCATTCAACATCAACTATATGAACGCCAAAGCAAGCGTAAACATTATATCTACATCTTTAGCATCATTTTACTTATGACATTTACGGCAAATATCTAGTCTTCATTCGTCTTTTTTTTTCTAAATAAATAAATAAATAAACGAAAAAATAAATAATTAATATATGTAAATTATAATTACAGAAATTGGAAACCAATCTACTAGTGAAATGCCACTCCGCAAGTTTTATGATCTAAGTTTAATAAAAGAAATACCTTGTGGTCTGGAGTCACAGAAACACAGTCGGTATGAATGTCATTTGGATATAATTACCTTGACAAATAAGGCATCTTTTTATTGGGTGCATTACGTATATTCATTTTCTTTTTCTTCTCAATCTGATGCTTTGGCTTACTCTCTCTCCCATGCCTGATGGAGACTTGGGACCGGTACCAGACTAAGTAAGGCTGATAACCAATGGCTGAAATGCTTGTGTATATTCAAGCGCTTTATAAAATAATGTGTTTTCCAATGATGGAAATCAGAAGAAAAATATCATAAATGAGAGAAGAGACAAAATAGGTTTGCCTTACAAGAGATATGACTGAATATATCACATATAATATTGTAAAAGAACATTTTTACTATATTCAGACCTCTTTCTTTCTCCTTATCCGATAGCTCAGACGATACGCAGACGAAAAAAACTCATGTTCGTTATCGGCGACAAACGATAAAACAAAAAAATTTTCACATTTTGATATAAAAGTTCCTGCGTTCAGTGGAAAATATGAATTGTGATTGCATGCGAGAGTATCAGTGAATCAATACCTAAATGATATTCGAGGGATGAAACAGTATCTCTAAAACTCTGTTTTAAGGCTCCCAAAGTTTCCCTGACATTAAAGAATAAGGGTTTTTCAGCGGGAATTAAGAGTAGCCTTCCTTCACGTTGACTGAAACCCAATAGTCTCTCTCTCTCTCTCTCTCTCTCTCTCTCTCTCTCTCTCTCTCTCTCTCTCTCTCTCTCTCTCTCTCTCTCTCTCTCTCTCTCTCTCTCTCTCTCTCTCTCTCTCTCTCTCTCGTCCTTTGAGAGCATAGCTCAATAACAACTTCGGTCTCACCCAGCAAATGTAATTAAGGTACCCTAAGTAATGATCAAATGGCAAGACTTTAGTGCTTTGTTGTTATACTCGTATATACGAGACTTATCCAATAAAATAAGACTGGCAACGAGTGACAACTATTGTTGGATTAAGTAAACGGACTATCTTAACCTTCTTATGAATAGAAAGAGAAATTTTAGAATTAAACTGATTAGTTGTAAGGGGATTAGTACTGAAAGTGGATACTTGGAGATATTCGCGCTCACTGGACGCCAATTACTTTTTATTAAAAAACAAAGAGTCAACTGCAAAAAGGAGAATTGTTGTCCTACCCTTGAGAAAATGCAAAATACTGAAACAGATATAATAATAAACCCAATTCAAAATATATCAGACCAGTATATGGGTCGTGCATCAACAAACTCTGAATTCGAAGGCAGAGATATCTTGCCTTGAGCTTCTCCTATAGCAATAAAAGCCTCTTGTTACGTAAGGACTTGAGTCCCAACCTATAAGGTAGTTTAATATATCTAAATTTGTTTACATGATCAGTATGCGATAATAATAATAATAATAATAATAATAATAATAATAATAATAATAATAATAATAATAATAATAATAATAATAATATTCAACTAGTCCTGAAACTCTTCTTCCCTTCAAAAGATGGTAGACTGCATGTTTTGATTACTGTCTGGAGATAAAAAGTTTCTTGTATTTGCCATGTGGATAGTCTCCCATTCCCCCAAACACACACACAAAGCGAATGAATTCTAGATAAACAGAAATTTTTACAACAGTAGCGAGGGAAAAAAATGCCGTGCTTTAAGATATTTGAAAAAAATATATATTTTTGCTAGCAAAATAAAAATATTAGAAAATAATCGAGAGAAATGTTGAAGCTTTAACAGTATACGACCGATTGCTTCCATCATCGGAATTTTCCAAAAACCGATTTCACCTCTTTCTATGAGGAGAGAGAGAGAGAGAGAGAGAGGAGAGAGAGAGAGAGAGAGAGAGAGAGAGAGAGAGAGAGAGAGAGAGAGAGAGAGAGAGAGAGAGAGAGAGAGAGAGAGAGAGAGAGAGAGAGAAATGAGTAGCCAGGAGGGAAGACTTGAGAAGGCAATTTCAAATCACAGAAAAGGTCACGAGATGAGATATTTTTTTTCCTATTCTTGTCAATCTGACATCTTTAAAATGGTACGGATGATGAAGATGCCTGAAAGATTTCGGATAAATCTTTGATGGATGCTGTGCACTATTGATGGAGGAAAGGCAGATGTCATCTCAGAAGAAAATTACATCCTTATCATCATTATCCTAATCTGGAATATTCATCTTGGCAAAGGAATCATCTTTTTTGATTGATCCAAGATTAAAAAAGGACAGGATGCCAATCACTGGGGGGTGGGGGTGAGGGTGGTAAAAGTATATGCCAGGAATTCTTAAACCTCACTGGAATTAATACCAGACGTAATCATAAAAACTCGTGAAATGAGATTGGTCATCACTGAAATAATAAAGAAATGTAGAAATAAAAAACTAACATAAGTACACATAACATAAATATATATATATATATATATATATATATATATATATATATATATATATATATATATATATATATATATATATATATATAGAGAGAGAGAGAGAGAGAGAGAGAGAGAGAGAGAGAGAGAGAGAGAGAGAGAGAGAGAGAGATCCAAATCCACATTCTTCTACTTCAAGGAAAAATAATAATAATAATAATAATAATAATAATAATAATAATAATAATAATAATAATAATAATAATAATAATAATAATAATAATAATAATAATAATGATAATAATAAACGTAAACGGAATTAGAAATTGCATAAGAGATAACAAGTGCGATACATGCAAACAATAGCAGAAGCTCTGACAGGGGTAAATATATAAGTCTTAATAACGAGGTTTCAGCGATCGTCATAATCAACAAAAGGTTCATTATCAAACTTAAATTCGAAGTAATCATTATTCCTAATTGGGAGTCTCTCGAGCGAAAGAATAGCCCAGGGGGTAAATGTCACCTTTTAATTGTAAAACTATTCTTTCTCAACCCAATTTGCTTCTCTCTGCTATTTTTTTTTCTCTAATATTTCCAATCTTATCATGAAAATTAGAGTGTCTCCAAGATAATTATACAAGAACGAATTAATTTTTTCCACCCCGTTAGTCCAAGATGGTTCGCAGGTACGTAATTGCTATTTCTTCTTTTTTCTTTTGATTTTTTGTGTTTCTATCGTCTTCTCCACCTTCTTATTTCATCTTCCTCATTCTTTATTCACTTAACTGTCAGATATCAAATTATTTCCATCCCCCATTTCTCCCGGAATTTTCAAATTCAATGAATCAAAAGCACTTTTGTCATTTTTTCCCTCTTTTCGCGCGCTCAATGACATAATTTTCATTTTTTTTCAGTTTTCATATTCTTCACTGCGTATAACTCCTTCCAGTCATTCATCCAATACTATTTCCTTAACTGAGAGAGGTTAACCCAACATTAATTGGAACCATTTTCTTCTCTCCATATCTCCACTCTTCCAATTATTTCCACAGCTGCTATTACTGCCGATTCCGTAAATACTAAACTCTAACTAATTATAATCGCTAATTAACCGTGAAAATGCTGACATATTTCGTGAATATAGCAATGGATTTGTCATAATGATTTCAATATTTTATACTTTAATTATTGACCACAGGTCAATATAACACCTCGATTCCACCCTGGAAGTCCTGACCTCGATTCTTGAAGATGAGAGAGTGTTGAGTCTTCCAATGTGCGGAAGTAGCTACTGTCAACTCTGCAGGTTAAGTGAGACAGCAATATAAGTGTTGTGCCATTAATGGGAGTGTATGTTCCAATGTTTCTTATCACCAAAGGAAAAATGCCCGCCCTAAACTTCTACAATAATACAGAAATACAATATTATTTTTAATCTATTGGATTTTTTTTCCTTTGTATAATGTTATTTTCTAAATTACTGTTTGTGCTTAATTTATTCCAAAAACATTTCTTTTGGATACACTCAACGAGGCCATAAAGACCAAAAGAAAAGAGATGGTAGGAAACTAAAAAAAAAAAATAACGAATACGTAATACATCATACAAAGCAGTCTTTTACTTTGTTTATAGCTGCTTCCCATATTTACATGGTGTCGCTGTTGTTTTCTCTCAAGCCTTTTTGAAACATGTACAAGAATTTGGCTCAAAGCTCCCCGTTAAATCAGGCTTTACACTAGCACCGAGTTGGGCTGGCTTGCTCCACCGGCGACTGGATTACCCAGCAGTGTTCCACATATATGAGAATACAGCGTCACAAGAGTGGTGAGTGGGTGGATGTAATAGATGCAAACAACTAACCTACATTATCTGGAACGTCGTCTTCCCACTCCAGGAATAAAGTAATTCTGTTATTGTATATAAAAGGGAAATAAGAGCTCACTCATCATTTAATAACCATAATAATAACAATAATCATAATAATAATAATAATAATAATAATAATAATAATAATAATAATAATAATAATAATAATAATAATAATTATAATAATAATTATAATAATAATAATAATAATAATAATAATAATAATAATAATAATAATAATATAATAATAATGATGATGAAGATAATAATAATAATAAAAATAATAATAATAATAATAATAATAATAATGATAATAATAATAATAATAACAATAATAATAATAATAATAATAATAATAATAATAATAATAATAATAATAATAATAAAAATAATAATAATAATAATAATAATAATAATAATAATAATAATAATAATAATAATAATAATAATAATAATAATAATAATAAAAATAATAATAATAATAAAAATAAAAATAATAATAATAATAATAGTAATAATAATAATAATAAAATAATAATAATAATAATAACAATAATTATAATAATAAGAACATAAGAACATAAGAACATAAGAATAGAGGACACTGCAACATGCCTACTGGCACACACGAGGCAGCTCCATTTTTTAATTGTATTTTCAGCATGTCTAACCTATTCTATTCTACTCTACTTATTTATTCTATTTTTCTTTTTATGATTTTTCTAATAAGCACTAACCTATTCATACCCACCCTACCTCTGTCATATGTCTATCTAATCTACATTTGAAGGTGTCTAAGGTATTGGCATTTACTATCCTACTAGAAAGCTTGTTCCATGCATCAGCTACTCTATTACCAAACCAATTTTTACCAATTTCCCTTCTGAACCTAAATTTATCCAGCTTAAATCCATTATTACGAGTTCTGGTTTGATCATGAATTTTTAAAACTTTATTAATATCTCCCTTGTTAATCCCTTTAAACCATTTATACACTTCAATCATATCCCCCCCAACTCTTCGCCTCTCTAGAGAATGTAGATTAAGTTTTTTTAATCTGTCCTCATATGGTAGATTTCTGATATTGTGTATCATCTTGGTCATTCTTCGCTGCACTCTCTCCAAGGATTCAATTTCCATTCTATAATAGGGTGACCAGAATTGCACAGCATAATCTAAATGGGGCCTAACTAATGCAAGATAGAGCTGCAAAATAACTTTTTCCGTCCTATTGCTAACGCTTCTTGAGATAAATCCTAAAATTCTGTTTGCTTTATTTCTGACTGCTGTGCATTGCTCTCTTGGCTTAAGACTACTACTCACAAGAACTCCCAAATCCCTTTCACACTGAGAACTCACGATTTCATAGTTATTTAGATTATAACTAGTATTGTCTTTTATAGTACCCATTTTAACTACTTTACATTTTTCAACATTAAATTCCATTTGCCATTTGTCCGACCATTCAGATAATCTATTTAGATCTTCCTGTAAAGCATGAATGTCTTCTTTTCCATTTATAGTTCTACCTATTTTAGTGTCGTCTGCGAATTTACTTAGGTTACTACTGATATCCGAATCCAGATCATTTAGATATACGATGAATAATAGGGGACCCAGTACCGAGCCTTGTGGTGCCCCGCTAGTAACCGAGCCCCACTCTGATTTCTCTCCATTTATGCAAACCCTCTGTTTTCTGTCTTTTAACAGAAAATAATAATAATAATAATAATAATAATAATAATAATAATAATAATAATAATAATAATAATAATAATAATAATAATAATAATAATAATGGGGAAAATCAAAGAATATAACAATCAACGTTATTGTTGCTAGTCTAAAACTACCTGGAATGTTACGTATTTTTTTTCCAAAATGAGTGTAAATGTCTTCTTATCCACAAGGTGCAAAATGTTCCTATAAAAGCTCAGGTTTAGGTTTGGTGTTATATGTTTTCTGATTTGTCTGGGAGCAATAATTTTTTTCTCCACGTTCTATGTATATCACTAGAACGGATTTTTTTTTTTTTTTTTTAGGATTGGATAGGATAGGAGGGGAAAAAAGGGGAGGGAATTAAGAATATAAGGGAATTGGAGGGAAAAGCACGAAAATTAAATAAAGTAAGAGATAAAGAAAGAGAGGGGCAGACCCTCGTGCTCAGTTTTGATCTGGAATTCAGATACTTTGTTATTAATCTAGAACGGAATTAAATAACACTGAATACAAATATCGACGCGACAACAAAATCAAGCTTAAAAAAACTTAATCATATGAACGAAAAACCATAACTAAGGTTAATAATAGTCATCATACCTACGGAGGAAGATAATGATGCTCAATAATAATTTTATAATTAACAAAAGTTATTATTATGCTTACTGATACTCTCAAACTGA
The DNA here is from genome assembly GCA_037179515.1 of Halocaridina rubra. Classification (NCBI taxonomy): domain Eukaryota; kingdom Metazoa; phylum Arthropoda; class Malacostraca; order Decapoda; family Atyidae; genus Halocaridina; species Halocaridina rubra. The sequence goes on from JAXCGZ010023693.1 coordinate 27,284, forward strand.
CATTAGACGATGATTATACCCTATATTAATCATCATATTGAAGAATAAGGAGGCCTAAGGACAAAATTACTGTTGAACTTGTGACTGTTCGTCGAAATATTAACGATAAGCCAAGAATAACCACGATACCCGATTAGCCGACGATTACAAAAGATCAAACCAAATAAATCTCGAGAAAAGGCAGAAAAACTGCGCATTACCTAATAATACTCGAGAAATCGACGATAAACCGCAAATAAGCTATTATTATACAAGATATCAACGAAAAATATTGATTAAACTTAGAAATACTCGACAAATCGACAATAAATCGTGAATAAATTAATACTAATCGAAATATCGACGGTAGAGGGCAATTCGTCTCCATAATAATCATGAAATGGACGCATAACAACTTTTACACTTAACATTCTTCAAAGAGTGAGAGAAACAAAAACTATGAAACCACAAGATCTTCCAGCCTAACTTTTATTTTAATTATACGGCATTAGTTTACTAATACTTTTACCTCCCCTCAGAAGAGAAAAAAAAATAATTAATTATAATTTTAGGTGAAAGTCTAGCTCAGAAATCATCAAAGGTAGTTAAAAATATGTTACCCGTGCTTGGGGAATATTTCATGTATGATAATGTGGATGATTAGGATTAGCTGGAGAAGATTCAGTAATAATCTTTTCTCAGGATAAATATTAAAAGTCTCAAGAGAGGAATATTTACATTCATTATGATCCACTACGTCGAAGGCTTTAAAGATGTATTAATATACATTGTGAATTGGCTGTATCATCCTTAGAGTTACATTAGTTGGTACATTCAAAATTCAAATACAAGGGAGCAGCAATGCACTGTCATATGAACATATTATAACTCAATGGATACTGGCAAAATAATCAAAATTAATACTTTGACAGTGAACCAAATGTATAAAGAAAAGGAGTTGGTGATTAATTTTGATTTCTTATACAAAGCGATATTCAAAAACTATATCTTCAGATTAATACAGATACTGATTGGTAGGAGAGAGAGAGAGAGAGAGAGAGAGAAGAGAGAGAGAGAGAGAGAGAGAGAGAGAGAGAGAGAGAGAGAGGAGAGAGAGAGAGAGAGAGAGAGAGAGAGAGAGAGAGAGAGAGAGAGAGAAGAGAGAGAGAGAGAGAGAGAGAGCTGCGAAGTAGATACTTTAATAGTCTATTTAAAAAAAAAAAATATTATAGCTTGCAAATCATCTACATTTTGTTTCTATTTGGTATGAGTAATATAGAAAATTTTAACTCTCTCACTTTTCTCTTATTCAACAATATACTTCCAGAAAATCTCTGAGCTCAAAAAGGTTGAACTATTCACGCATCTATTTTTTACTTTATTTTATTCCACACTTTCCCTTCTCTACACTTTTCCTTTCCTTAAAATTTCATTTGCTTTCTTCTACTTGTTTGTGGACCTCGTAAACGATTCCTTTACCTAAAAACATTTTTTTTAAACGTTTATCTCTACCTATTTTCCACACAAAAAAATGTAGGTAAGAGAACACCATTAAGTTAGGGGTCTGTATAGAATATTATATGAACACATCAAAAGAAGAGTTAATGTGAGAGGGAAAATGTGCGTTTGTGTGTGTGTGTGTGTGTAAGCATGTCTTTATACTACGCTAGAATGCAGCAGTCTATTTTATGACGTGTATGAAATGAATGTAGAAATAGTTACCGCCCTACCGACGTCATTAAGTAAATATGTCTTAATACCATGAATAGTTGATGACGGAATCTATGGAGAGAGAGAGAGAGAGAGAGAGAGAGAGAGAGAGAGAGAGAGAGAGAGAGAGAGAGAGAGAGAGAGAGAGAGAGAGAGAGAGAGA
>JAXCGZ010023694.1:0-29088 GCA_037179515.1 Halocaridina rubra
CAGAACTGTCCTCCTCATTCCACTCCAATTTAATCTCTTCACATTTTTGTATAAATTGTTCCTTATGAGAAGCATCTTTCAGGTGTTCAATTTTTATCTTCTTTGTCTGGTTTGTTATCGGGGGTCTTTTGCATACTTGTGTTGTTGTTGTTCCGGATTTACGTCACAGACTCCCTTTTCTACCAAGGGCTAGGACGGTTGCCTTCTTGCGAAGGGCTTGTTTTGGTAAAGGTAATCGTTACTCTGAGTGCATGCCCTTGCTAACCTCAGACCGTGACGGGGCGCGAACTCTCAACCTGACGCCTCAGAGTCGCAGATGCTACCGCTTGAGCCACGGTGATTTTTGCATTCTTGTGTTATTATTGCTATTACCAGTCTGTGGTCTGAATCCATGGAATATCCTGGTAGAACCTTTACATTATTGAAGATCCTTTTATATGATGAGAGGAAGTAGTTATTATCGATTTTTTTATCAAATTGTCCTGTATTCCTGTTCCATTGATATCTTGTAAATTTATGCGAATCATGTTGTTTGAAAAAGCCATTCAAGATAAGACATATTATGCAATAAACACCAATCAATAAGTCTCTCTCCATCATCATTTCTGGTTTCTTCACCAAAAGGACCGATAACATTTCCTACATTTGTTCTGTCTAGGCCTACCCTTCCATTTAAATCCCTCATTATAATTATGTTTTCATTATCTGGTAATAATTCAATTTCACTCTCGAGTTCTTCGTAGAATAGTTCTTTGATCTGGTTGGTTAATCCTTGTTGTGGTGCATAAACCTGAAAGATATGCATTCTTCCTCTCTTCAATTGAAGAGAAATTCTCATAATTCTCTCATTTACCAGTTTCACAGCTTTGATACTTCTTGATAGCTTTGGTCCAATTAGGACTGCTACTCCATACTTTGCTGTTCCCTATTCAATTCCGCTATATATTAAGGTATAGTTATCTCGAGATCCAGTCCGTTTCCTTGTTCTTCAGTCTGGTTTCTGACATTCCCAATATGTCCAGTCTTCTCTCCTTCATCAAATCTAACAATTCTTCTTCTTTATCCTTGTATGTTCCTACAATGAGTATTCCAAATCGTAATCTATTTCGAGCTCGTTTCGTCATCAATATATTGTGCCTGGTTTCAACATTTCTGGTCCGTCCGTTGATGCATTTTTGGAGACAAATTTGCCAGTATGTTTACTCCTAGATCTCTCTCATTCTCTGTGTCTTAAAGTTCTGCTCCTGCTATTGAATGTTAAAGCTTGGGTCTCCTCGCACTTGTACCCATTCTCATTACCTTACATTTAGAAGTATTGAATTTCAATAACCACTCTTCTGACCACTCATGCCGACTAGTGAGATCTTCCTGAAGTTTTCTATGATTGTTCTCGTCTCTTACTTTCTTCACAATCTTTGCATCATCTACAAACATATTCTTGAATGAAGTTACAGACTATGGTAGGCTATTTACATATACAAGGAATAAAAGTGACCCTAGAACTGAACCCTGTGGAACTTCACTACTGAACCTTCTCTATTCAGACACTTGACTGTCTTACTCTAACACTCTGATCCCTTCCTTCTAAGTAAGTTTTTATCCATTTCAAGACATTTCCTCCTATTCTCGCCACTGCTTACAGCTTCTTAATAAGTCTCCAATGTGGGACTGTGTAAAATGACTTCTGGAGGAATTTGCAATCTGCCCAGACCACTCTTTCCTGTAAAATTCAGCTTACCTCATCATAAAATTCAAAGTTTGTTACTGATGATCTACCTTCTTTGAAAACATGTTGTCTCACAGACAAATAGTTAAAGGATTTCAAGTTAAAAGATGCGTTGGATTAGTAGTTCCTTCATAACAGTGCAATCTATGCTGGTCAAGGAAACAGGTCTATAGTTTAGAGCTATATCCCTCCTTCCCTTTCTGAAGATAGGTACCAAGTTTGCTTGTCTCCAACATCTTGGAATCTTCCCAGATTCCAGTGGCTTTTCAAATATGATACATAGTGCCGCCAATAATGCTTTAGTGCATTTCTTAAGTACATAAGAGTATAAATTATCAGGACCTGTAGCTTTAAGGGCATCTAACTCCATCAGTGCCTTGCATATCTCTGTGGCTGAAATAATAATGTTCTCTTATACCGGCCTCTAAGCTCCTATCTCTGCAATCTGAGGGGATGGGGTATTTTCTGCTGTAAATACTGACTGAAACTCCTTGTCAGATTCTTTGAAGATCTCTTCATCTGTCTCAGTGATGCATTCATGCACTCTCTTTAGCTTTAAAACCTGTTCTTTTACCTTCAGTTTTCCTCTGATAAAAGTTGTGGAAAAGTTTGGGATTTTCTATAGCCTTCCTGGTAATATCCCTATCATAGTATCACTCTGCCTCTCTTCTTTTACAAAGGTAACCATTTCTTGCTCTTTTATAAGTCTGCCAGGCATACAGTATATGCTTTTTCTCCTCCCATACCTTTTCCAACATTTGTCTTTCCAGGTAATAGCAATAATTATTGAACTACTTCTCTCTGGCATGGATATCTCCTATTTTGGTAGAAGGTATGCAACAATCTATTATCTTCCCGTATTCCACACAAAATATGTCATACGTTTCTTGTACAGATTTGTTGTTAAATAAGGCCCTCCTGTCCATAACTTCAAGAACCTCATTAAGTTTGATGTAATCTCTTTTCGGATAGTTTCCCTTCATTTTCTCAGTGCCTCTACTTTCAGCCAGAATGTCCTCGATGATATACTCCATCAACAACACACAGTGATTACTCTTTCCAATTGATGGTTTATACTAAATTTTTTCAATATCTAACTCATTATCTGCGAATACTAGATGAAGCAGCAATGGCTCATCCCCACCCATGGCCCTCTATGGTTCCAATACAGGTTGGTGTAGGAAATTCCCTTGTATGATATATGGGATTCTTGCCCCAAATGAGTCCTCCCCACTGTGTGGGATAAGTTTTATCTAAACTATCTCTCTATGATTAAAGTCTCCCATAATCAAATATTTACATTTCTCACATGTGCAATGTTAACAACTGAGTTTATGACTTCAGTAGTACCTATATGACATTCTTCATAAACTTCTAGCGTATGGTGGTTCCTTGAGGGGTTATATAAAATAGTTATTATTATGCTCTCTGATCCTGTATTTATGCAAGCAACAAGAAATTCCTTGAACTCACTTTCTATAGCAAAGTTTATTTCTTCAACCTGAAATATTTCACTAATGAGAAATGCTATCCCTCCATCAGTTCTCTCAGATCTTTCAACCCACAATATTCAGAAATCCTTAGGAAAAACTGTGACACTGTTTATGTCCTCACAAAACATAAGTGTCTGTTACCACTACTATATCTGCCTTACTATCGCAAATCCTTTCCTTTAATTCTACAGCCTTACCAGCTACCCCATCAGCAAGGATGTAGAGCAATCTTAATGAAGCTACATCCCCTGATCTTCTATCATTATCTTCTTTATTGCACCTTTGACTAGAAGAGCTCTGTATCATATTTGAAAAGTCACTGGAATCTGGGGAGATACCATGATGCTGGAAACAAGCGAGCGTGATACCTATCTTCAAAGAGGGAAGAAGGCATACAGCTTTAAACTACAGACCTCTTTCCTTGACCAGCAAGGAAGAAGAAACTACTAAGAAAACACATCTATCTTCACTTGGAATCCTTCAACTTTTTGTCAGAGACAACATGGCTTCAGAGAAGGTAGATCAACAGTAACAAACTTAATAGAATTTTATGACGAGGTAAGCCGAATCATACAAGAGAGGGCTGGGCAGATTTCATATTCCTAGACTTCCAATAGGCATTTGATACAGTCCCACATGCGAGACTTAAGAGGCTGCAAGCAATGGGGAGAATAGGTGAAAAAGTCTTGGAAATGATAAAAACTTACTTAAAAGGAAGGGAAAAATGGGTTAGAATAAGACACTCAGTGTCTACATGGAGAAGGGTTAGTAGTGTAATTCCATAGGGTTCAGTATTAGAGCCAATTTTGTTCCTTGTATATGTAAAGACCTACCAGAGTCTGTAAATTCATTCATGAATATTTTTGCAGATGATACAAAGATTGCGAAGTGAGTAAAAGACGAGAACAATGGTAGAGAACTATGGAAATGTATATAAATGGCATAGTAAGGGCATCATATGCTTTCTTAGTACATGTAAGGGAGCTTTTAGGCACATGGACAAGGAAATGTTCAGAAATATTTATGTAACCTGTGTGATGCCAAAGCTTGAATATGCAGCAATCTTTTGGAATCCGCACTTGAAAAAGCTTATAGTTAAGCTGGATAAAGTTCAAAGACATCCCACGAAACTGGTGCCAGAAATATGCAATCTCAGTTATGAGGAAAGGCTTACCATCACTCGAAGCAAGAAGGAGGGGGATAAGGAGAAGGTTTTTAAATTCCTTCATGATTATGACAGAGTGAATGAGGATTAACATTTTGATATGGCTAGCACTAGAACTAGAGGTCATAGTTTGAAGATTCGTAAGAAAACTTTGCAGGATGTAAGGAAGTACTTTTGTAGTGTAACAGTAGTTGATGATTGGAATTGGCTAAGCGAGAAGGTAGTTAATGCTAACTCAATCCATAGTGTTAAGGACAAGTATGATGAGTATCACTAAGTACTAAAATGGAACCGACCAGGAGACAAGGAGTTACGAGCATGGGGCTCTTTTTGTAAGCACAATTTGGTAATTACTTTTCATATAGCAAAGAACTAAGTATCTCCTACTGCCCATCTTTATACTCTGAAGATATTTCTACCCCCATTCCCTTTGCTGTTCCTGCTGAAGGTATTCCAGCTCTTCTGTAGAGAGTTCATACATGCAATCTGTGGAGTGGGGAGGTTGGTAAGTTTCTGTTTTACTAAGTGGGACTCAAAGTACTGAACTTTTTTAAGAGCTCACAAACAGACAGGATAGATAGTATTGTACTCGAACACCCCCCACGGGCTACCACTACTCGGTTAAATGAAACTCAGAATTCAACTTTCTTTAATTTTGGAAATGCAAGGACACATTACAAAAAATTTAATTAATTTTTGGAGCCGGAACAAATTTTAAATTTAAGTTTATAGAATGCTGACCCGAATCCCGGAGGTGGTGAGCACGATTTCGATTCCCGGCACCACAGATGATGCCAAGACTTTGGCCTCAACTCGACGATCACCTTTGTCACGCAGGCAGAGTAGAATAGAGGACACTGCAATTGCAGAAACAGAAATGGGAAAACCAAAAGCACGAGCACACAAATAATGAGTTTCCAATATTATTCTACTGGATGAAAATATATTGATTAGTCACAGCTAACCAGAAATATTTATACTACCATAAGAGCATACAAAACAATGAATTATTTGCCGGCATTAGAGGAAAACAATTTATTCACAATAAATGAAGAATAAGCAAGACAAATACAGTATATATTCCTTAAATTGTGAGCAACCACAAAAGTTGCAATGCTTATTAATTATTTACAATTTATATGGTAAAACACTATTTTTGATGAAGGAAGAATATACAAGATAAATACAGTATTCATTAACTTTTGGTTATCAAGAACTATTTGCAATGAAAAAAGGGCAAAACCAACTTGTTAAGTATTTGCAACTTATAACTCAAAACACTTTATCGCCAATATATGAAGAATCAGCAAGATAAATACAGTATGTATTCATTAAATTGTAGTTAACAAGAAAAATTTGCAGAGCCAACAGGGTAAAATTACCTTTTAATTATTTTGCAGTTTATAGCATGAAACATTTTAGTTAAATGATTAATTACTTGCAATTTATAAAGTAAATAACTTTATTCACGAAGTTTTGACATAAAACACTTTATTTACGACAATAGAAAGGGGTGAAATGAAATTAGAATGCGTTAGGAAAAAGGGATAGATTTTTACGTGGTTATAACCAATCTTCTAAGGATGAGATTTTTGTTTGGCACATTCAATGAAAGAAATTTCTTATCAATGTATATCGGCGGTAATTTCCAGGTTAAGGAATTAAGTTTGGCAAATGAGATTCCAGCTAGGTAATCTACAAAAGTTCGTTTTGTATGGAAATGGAAGCTTAGAAAATTTTCGTAGGATTTGATCAGTAAACTATTTGACCAGTAACGAATTAAACCAGTTTCTCGATTTCCCAATTTGCTTGACCAACGAGCTTTACCATACACTATCCCTCACCTTGTTTGTGCCAGATGAATTCCTGTGAAGATGCCACATAAATAAGGTTTGAAATAAGCTTGACTGCTGAGGTGAGATTTTGCTTCTGGCATGTTTGGCCGCCAAATGAGGACGATTCAATGTCCCTCCTGGTGACGTCATCTGTAGGATATACTTCCAAAAAAGTAACTGGTTCATATAATTTTCGAGGGCTACTGTAGTGGTAGTCCCTGGCAGGCAATTATGGCAGAGATGCAAGGGAGAGAGAGTATTTTAGGTACAACAAGTGGAAGCAAAAAAAATAAAACGAGAAATATTATGGGGAAAGTAGGTTACTAGCAAACAATCTCTAGAACATTCTTTGAGTTGTAGGATACGGAACTTAACTACTCAAATAATAAAGAAGCTACTGAAATGTATCTAGACAGGCTAATGACATATCAGCAGGGTCAAATTATAACAAAATTATCAGCAAGAACAATTTTTATAATATAAAAAATTTATATGCAAGAGCTATTTTATCATAAGCATATTGTAAAAAAAAAAACGTATCTAAAAGACTCGCTAGGATTATGGCCTTATTCATGAAGAAAAGGAATGATCACAAAACAGAAATAGGGGGGAGACTTTTATATTGGGATCATGCTTTCTACACATACAAGAATATTAAGTAAGATGTATTCAAAATTAGCTAAAAGCTGTAATATAAATTGCAAATAATCATAATCTGCAAAAGGCTAGGAGTGAGAAGTATTTTAGTAAAAAAAAACAGTTAATAATTACTAATTTAACTAATAAGGCATCTACTACAGCCTCTGGTGACTTTGAGCGAAACACTGTCACAAAGGCCCTTTCTAGAGAATACTGAATTAGCAAAATTCTACTACAGAAGGCGGAAAAAGAACAGATGAAGTTATGGTGACTTCAGTGTTATTATGAAGGATGAGAGATCCTTCTAAAGGAAAAGAACAAATGTGCAATAAAAAATGGGATCCACCACTGGAACATATCATACTATCAGTAAAGTGAACAGTTCTTATAATAAAACATTAAATGACATGCAAAACATAAATGAAATATGATCAATTAAAATTTCAAGAAAATTAAAATCACAATTAAATATCAGAGAATATAAAGATTTAAGTTTAAGAATTCTTCACATGCAATAAGGCAATAAAATAATATATATATATATATATATATATATATATAATATATAAAATATATATATATATATATATATATATATATATATATATATATATATATATATATATATATATATATATATATATATATATATATATCTAATATACGTAAAAGGAAAATTTTAACAAAGTCGTCATTAACAGTGGCGACTGGATTTAAAACAGCTTCAGCTATTCAACACTAAACTAAAAGTTTACACCATGTTCTGGCTTTCAGAGTCCCACAGAGGGAAATATAAAAGTCCAATCAAAGAAATATTCTTCATCTTCAATTAGGAATAATGTTATTACATATGGATACATTCCACAAGAGTGCATAAACACACTATACTAAAGAAAAGTAAGTAAAATCCATTTTACATGTACAAATTGAAATAACGTTTGTAAGCTAAAATACACAAGTACAGTATTAGAGACATAAAAGATAAACATAAAAATAAATTACACATCAGAGAAGTAATCTTTATAGACTAGTCAAACTGAGGATAACAGCACCAGCTTCCTCATTTGAGGGTAACGACTGTCGACTTAGTAGATCAGCAAGGTCATTGTCCTTTCCATCAACATGTTGGGCAGTGAATTTCAAAAGATTCAGGTTGAGTGCCCACCTTTTCAGGCGAGGATTCAGCTTGTCTGCAGTCTGTAAATATACGAGAGGACAGTGGTTGGTTCTCAAGTGTAAAATGTCGGCCATACAGATGGACTTCAAATTTCTTTATGGCCCAATATGCGGCTAGAGCTTCCTTCTCCACAGTGAAGTAATTCCACTCTGCAGGGCGAAGCCTGCGGCTTGTATATCGCACTGAAGCTACTTCTGCTGAGTTGTCTGATCGGGCTTGCAAGAGCACAGCACCCAGACCTTTGTCGGAGGCGTCGGTCTGCAAGATAAAAGGAAAATCAGGGTTTACCAGTTGTAATACTGGCTCACTCGCCAATGCTTCTCGAAGCTTGAAAAATGCTCTCTCCGCTTCGTCTGTCCATTGGACAGGGGAGGTTTTACCTTGCTTTGAGGAGGTCATTTGCTGCAAAGGGGCAGCGATAGTATTAAAGTTTAGAATGAACCGTTGGTAGTAGCCGACTATCCAGGAATGATCTCAGTTGAGTGACAGTAGCAGGTTTCTCCATATCCATAATAGCTTGCACCTTGTCCTGTAAAGGGGACATAACTCCTTCTCCGACCAAGTGGCCGAGATACTGCAATTGTGTGAAACCAATCTCGCATTTGGAAGGCTTTAAATGAAGTCCATGCATGTTCAGACGAGCGAGAACTCTGTGAAAAGTTTTGAAATGCGATGACCAATCCTCAGAATGCATCAGGATGTCATCTATAATGCATGAAAACATTGTCGAGGTCCTGCAACACTCTCCTCATGAGTCGATTGAAGCAGCCAGGGGCATTCACCATACCAAAAGGCATGACCCTGAACTGGTATAGAGCGTATTTAGTGGAAAAGGCTGTTAGAGGCTTGGTAGTCTCGCTTAGTGGGACTTGCCAAAATCCACTGACCAGATCCAATTTGGACAGGTAGCGGGCTCCGGAGAGCAACGAGAAAATATGCTCCGCGTCGGCAATAGGCTCTCCATCACAGATGGTACGGGAGTTAAGCTTACGACAGTCAAGGCAGAACCTGCGACTTCCACTTCGCTAACACTGCCAGTAACAGCGAACACCAAGGTGAAATGCTCTTTTCAACTATTCCGAGGCGGACCCAAGTGTCAAGATCTTCCTTCAGCTGTAAAGGGCACCTGGTGGGGAAGGCCATAGGAATGCCGAAATGCTCCGGGTCAGTCAAATTGACGCGATGCTCAAGGGTAGCGGTAGTGCCTGGGAGGTCGTTGAAGACATTCTCATAGTCCTCTAAAAGCTTGTTCAGCTGTTCCGGTTGACTCGGTTGCAGTCTGGAGTTAATAATGCATTTATTCACACTTTCCTTTCGGTGTGTGGGAATGGCAGTATCCTTACCATCATCAAAAGTTAAGATTATGTCTTCCATTGCAAGGGCAGTGGCTGCGGCCAGAGGGGCTTCTTCCGAAAAACTCCACTCTCATAAGTCTGTCTCCACTGCAAAGGACGAGTCTCTAATATAGGATGTAAGGGGTGGCTATAATGGAGCACCTCTGTTGCTGCAACCTCGGAGGTACTGTTGATGCTGAGGGGACCTATAGGGATTGCCGAGAGTGCCAGAGCAAAATCCCTGTGGGCCTCTGGGTCCTCACGATACAGCTTCAACTGGTTAATGTGGTATTTCCAGTTATTGCCATCAACATGTAACATGTAATTGCCCGGGGTCACCTGGTGTACCACAATGTACGGTCCTTTCCAGCATACATTAGCTTGCGAGTATCTGTTGGAAGAAGAAACAGATTCGATCTTCGGGTGTCAGGGCACAACGCCGGGCACGCTTGTCAAAGAAGAGTTTGGCAGTCTGCTGGTGACCCTTAATGGTTAATTGTGCAGTTTTCCAGGCCTTTTTGATGGGATGAAAACTTCAAAATATACTCATGGACATCCAAATCGTCATCCTCGATGGTAATTGAGTCCCAACATTCTGCCAAGAATTCCACTGGGCCTCTGACATTATGACCATAAATCAGCTCGAAAGGCGAGTATCCAGTAGTGTCATCGGGCGTCTCTGAAGGATATATGTATCATTAGCTTGCGCAAACATTGCTTCAATGTCCCGTTATAGCGTTCACATGCTCCATTTGATTGGGCATGATAGACACTCGTACAAATGTGGTTAATTTCTAATAGGTTACAGAAAGTCTCAAAGTGCCTACTTGTAAACTGACTTCCGTTGTCAGAAGTGACCTGCTCAGGAAAGCCGACCCTGGAGCAGATTTCAAATAGGGCCTGAGCGACTGCTTCGTTCATGATAGAAGATACTGTTTCACTGTGGAGGAAGCTGGATAAATACAACCTAATATGTCAATAACGACCTTGGAAAATGGCTCCGTTGAGAGCTTAATTATGCCCATGGGGACTTTCGGTACCAGTGCTGTAGAGGAAGATTGACAGACAGGGCAGGGGCCCACATATCTGTCTACCTCGGCATACATGTTTGGCCATGCAAAAGCTTTCTGAAGGACGTGCCGAGTTTTTGCTTTGCCTCTGTGTCCACTCGGAGGTAATTGGTGTGCCATATACATAGCCTGGCAGCACAACGAAGCAGGCACCACCAACTATTTAAAGGTGTGGCATTCTTTAGTCACAAGCCTACGAAGGACTCCATCTTCAAGGGCGTAAGTGATCTGGACTCCTCCTCTCACCGTGAAGGTTCCTCCCTTGGTGGCCTGTTGCATCCAGCGATTGAGACTGGGGCAGTCGTGCTGCAGTTTGGCAAAGTCTGGACGGGACTTCCGTGGCTCTAGAGGTACATCATCTGGTAAAGGAGGGGAAACTCTCCTCGTTCCACATTATGGGTACTAACTGCAGCAGACTCAATGGAGTCAGTTGGAGAATTGTCCAAATTCCTGGCATCGGAGCCAGAAGTTGCTGCTGAAACGGCTTGTTGTGACTTCGCCCGAAGGGATGTTTCAGTGAGAAATGTCCTCATGGTAGAGGTCAGCCAGGAAGATAAAAGCTAGCTTCAGTACACAACCCAGCAAGACAAGGCACATACGCCCAATCAATGCCACAGCTGGGGCTTTTCCCTTGTAGGAATTTCAATCCAGGTCAATGACACAGCAGCGTCGTATTTGAGGTGTTCCTTCAGCAACTCGCACAAGCACGATTTTGCTGGTGATATTTTCATCCTTGACGAATCTCTCGTCAACAAATATGCCACTGGCCCCTGTGTCGAGGGCTATCTCAGCTTCCACACAATTTATGGTTCCTAGGCATTTTGGGATCATCATGTTTGGTGAATTCCACATTGGCAAGTTTGTATGGTGTTTCCTTGGCATTATCCTCAGTGGCCCTTCATGGCCTTGTTTCTTCAGCATGGGCCAAGTGAGTGGCCAGACGGTTATGTGGGCCACCGCTGTGAGAGGGAGTGTGGTGGCTCTTAAGAGTTTGGCTGAAAACCCTGGGAAGGTGAAGCAGAGTAGTTGCCCTTGCCTCTGAACTGCTGAGGCTTAGGTCTTACCGAGTCATCCTTCTTGAGTGTGGGTGCATGGCCGTAATAAGGCTTAGGAGGATGAGCTGGACGATTAAAGTTCTGAGAAGGGCCCTTGTGGTTCCCGTTCCTGCAATCGCCTTACCGGTGAGAATCATGGCCTGCTGCGGAGGAGATGAAACTCTGAGGACGAGCCTTGGGATCGGCCCTTCTTGCCCTCATAAGGTCACAGAGACATACTCCAGGCTGGTTGTGCTGGATGTACTCATCCACAGCGGCTAAACTTTTCTCGGAGTTGATCTCATCCCTAAACTGAGTCCTTACATATGCGACAGCATCCGTAGGGAGGTCATTGGCAATTGACTCAAACATCAAGAACGGATACAACTTCTCAGGAGGACACTTTACAATTCGCAACCAATCATTAAAGAGGCGAGCCTTGTGATTGCCAAAGGTACTAGTTCTCCTCCTTCAATGGGAAAGCGGAAACATACCAAGCGTGACACTCAGCTGGTGAAAAGTTCTGCGAGGCAAGGAGTGTGCTTTTAACTTTCTCGTTGTCCCTCAGTTGCGTATGGTCGTGTTCACTGACCAGGGTGAGCAGATGGGGTGGCATGGAGGCGAGCAGCCAACGACTCCTCTCAGCCTCTGTACCTTTGCTGGCTATTGCAAGACTTTCGAAAGAGCGGATGTAAGTATCGAGCGGTTGCTTGCCATCGTCCTCGTATTTCTGTATTGGGGGGGCTTCTCATGAGGCTGGACCCCATTTTCGGGTGAAGGACCACTGTCTGGGGTTCCCGTTCAAAGCCAAGCAAGAGCAAGCTCATGTTCGCGTTGTGCTTGGTCACTTGCTTTCTTCTCAAGCTCAGCTCGGCGTTTAGCCATCTCGTTATGAGCCCATTCGAGGAGCGTCGGTCCTGGGGAATGGCCGTGTTTCTCACCCATAGCAATCGTCATGATCAAGTAACGCACCTCATCGAATGTTTCGATGGTTTCCTGTGACTCCCTGGTTTCCACATTAGTTTCCTGTGACTGCCCAGTTGCCATGGTGGTTTCCTAAACAGTCAATAATAAAGTACCAAAACAAACAACCACAAAAACCAAATCTATAAAATAGTAAAAAAAAAAAAAATTAAAGAGCCACACAACACCAAGGAGAGAAAAAAAAAATAATCACCACAATTCAAACTTAAACGTAACGGTGATACCAAAACCTCACCATAAAAGTGACTCAAAATACACTCAAGTGCAACAGCAGCAAAATGTTGCAAAACAGTGCATGAAATACTGGTAATACAGGATGGCAGTTGTGCCTGCTTAACAGCAATATGCGGCAGTACCTGCGGTTATGGCGCAAATGAAAGGAATGAGCAACAACGAATTTTACCGACAAGCACCTAGTGCCAGAAAATACAAACAAGTAAAGTATAGCGGTTATGCCTGTGTATGAGCTCGTATATGGCAGTACCCACAAATAAAATGTCGTGAGTAAAATTCTGGAGTGTTGCAAAAAGGACACAGATCCTATGCAAAATACACCAAAGATAAGCTAATGGCTTACAAGGCAGCCAGATTACACATGTGTCTACTAATAATGAGAAAATTTATTTTTGAGTGACAACTCAGATGCATGAAGGGCTTAGTCTAGACTCAATAAACGACACCAAAGTTTTTCTTCCCAATGTATGAGCAGTCAATGCTTGAATATAAAACTCAAGTAATAAGCAAAATACTTAATATGCTTACTCCCAATTCCTAAATCCCAAAGAAATATAAACAATTCTTAACAAATATCACCCTTTAACGGATATATAAAACACTAATGCTTTAAAACTCAATCTTATCACGCAAATAAATGAAATCTTAAATAACATATGTTCTCGTCATGCAAAATTTCTTAATTCTGTTACCACATAATCTCATGCAGATTTCCTGAAATTTTGCTTACCACATAGTAAACAAGAAAAATGTTAGTTACCATAATTAATTTTGAAAATAAAAAAATTTCTGATCCGCAACGTCTCTAGCGATAAAATTTTTGTGCACAGCCTGAGATTTATTCAATTCACTAAACCGAGCCAATGGTAATCGGGTTTCATGTGCAATGTTAAAAATAAAAAAAAAATACATTTATCGAAATCAGTCTGTCTGTTCGGGTGCCAAATTTTTATTGAGTAGGGAGGTTGCTAAGTTTCTCTTTTACTAAGTAGGACTCAAAGTACTGAACATGGTTAAGAGCTCACAAACAGACAGGACAGATATTACCGTACTTGAACACCCCACCCGGGCTACTACTACTCATTAAATGAAACTCAGAATTCAACTTTCTTTTAATTTTGGAAATGCAATGACATTAAAAAAAATTTAATTAATTTTTGGAGCTGGAACAAATTTTAAAATTAAATTTATGGAATGCTGACTCGAATCCCGGAGGTGGTGAGCACGATTTTGATCCCCGACACCACAGATGGATGCCAAGACTTTGGCCTCAACTCGACAATCACTTCTGCCACACGGGCAGAGTAGAATAGAGGACACTGCAATTGCAGAAACAGAAATGATAGACCGTAAATATTGGGAAAACTGATAGCACGAACACACAAATAATGAGTTTTCAATATTATTCTACTGGATGAAAATATATTGGATAGTCACAGCTAACAAGAAATATTTATGCTACCATAAGAGCATACGAAACCAGTAATTATTTGCCGGCATTAGAGGAAAACAGTTTATTCACAATAAATGAAGAATAAGCAAGGCAAATGCAGTATGTATTCCTTAAATTGTGGGCAACCACAAAAGTGGCAACGCTTATTTATTACAGTATTTGCAATTTACACCTTGTTCCTCTTATAAGTGATTTTTTTATATGCGAAATTGCAATAACGCCCCCAAAAATAATAGTAAAAAACTCGGAATTCGCGAATAAGGCCCCCCCCAAAAAAAAAAAATTTTTTTTTTTTTTTTAAAGATTATTGTGACACCAGGATGGGCCAATAAATGATAAAATAAAACAGCCTTTATCAGGCAGTAAAGAGAAACAGATGGAGAGTGTAATGACCTGTCAGATGTGAAGGGATTATAAAAGATGTGTAATGAATATCCAGCTCTCTGCTGGGTTTTAATATACCTCTGCATTACTCTCATGATGTCTATTCCAAAAATTCTCCTTAGATCTTATTATTATTATTATTATTTTTAACAATAATTTTCCTTTGATGATGATTGTGGAGATTATTATTAATATCATTATTATTACGAATTTGTAATTAAACCATTATTTTTACAATAAATAATGTAGTTTTGGTTGAATGAACAAGAGTTAATTAAAGATTCTCTCTCTCTCCAACATCCTATTCTACCCAATAGGGTGGGTGTATATATAATGTATAACGATGATGATCTTTTCTTATCGTAATCCTCTATGTACTGGTGGAAGAAGCCTCCGCGGGCGCTTATTTACTATATTAAAAAAAAAAAAAAATTAATATAGTAAATAAGCGCCCGCAGAGGCTTCTTCCACCAGTACAAAGAGGATTACGATAAGAAAAGATCATCATTATACATTATATATACACCCACCCTACCTCTGTCATATGTCTATCTAATCTACATTTGAAGGTGTCTAAGTAATACAATTCAGAATCTGAATTCCAAATCAAAACTTAGCACGAGGGTCTGCCCCTCTCTTTTTTCTCTCTAACTTTATTTAATTTTCGTGCTTTTCCCTCCAATTCCCTTATATCCTTAATTCCCTGCCTTTTTTCCCCTCCTATCCCATCCTATATATATATATATATATATATATATATATATATATATATATATATATATATATATATATATATATATATATATATATATATATATATATATATATATATATATATATATATATATATATATATATATATATATATATATATATATATATATATATATATTATATATATATATATATATATATATATATATATATATATATATATATATATATATATATATATATATATATATATATATATATATATATATATATATATATATATATATATATATATATATATATATATATATATATATATATATATATATATATATATATATATATATATATATATATATATATATATATATATATATATATATATATATATATATATATATATATATATATATATATATATATATATATATATATATATATATATATATATATATATATATATATATATATATATATATATATATATATATATATATATATATATATATATATATATATATATATATATATATATATATATATATATATATATATATATATATATATATATATATATATATATAAGTATTGGCATTTATTATCCTACTAGGAATACTCTACGGTATTACCAAGCCAATTTTCACCAATTTCCCTTCTGAACCTAAATTTATCAAGATTAAATCCATTACCCATTACGAGTGCTGGTTGATCATGAATTTTTAAAACTTTATTAATATCACCCTTGTTAATCCCTTTAAACCATTTATACACCTCAATCATATCCCCCCTAACTCTGTGCCTCTCTAGAGAATGTAGATTAAGTTTTTTTAATCTGTCATATGGTAGATTCAGGCATTGCAAAATTATTATTTTTTTTCATTTTTTAGTCTTGCTTTGGTTATTTATAATTCTTATTTTATCTTTGTATACATTTGCAGATAGAGGTTCGTTCTCCTACATCCTCCTCCTCTTCTACCACATAAGTTACTTGCTCACTGCCACCATGCATGTCAGAGTGTACTGTATAACTGTTGCCCACTGCATAATAGAGTAAAGTATAGTAATGTATGTTAATTTCTAGCTGTAAAGTGAATATGAATATCTTTTGTATACTCTTAAAAATAGATACAGGGCTTTCTGCTTTGCTATGTAGTAATAAAATATGTTTTTTACTTATTTTATATGTTTGGCATGGTGTGTCTATGTAAGGTTTGGAACGTATCTATGCCCTTTATCATTGTTTCCTATGGAAAATAATTCGTTTTTTCACGCGATTTTCCATTTACCCGACCCTTCTGAGAACCTATCTAGGCGTTATTCTGAGAACTAGGTGTATATGATAAAACACTCTATTTACGATGAAGGAAGAATCTACGAGATAAATACAGTATTCATTCACATTTGGTTATCAAACACTATTTGCAATGAAAAAATAGCAAAACCACCTATTGAAGTACTGTATTTGCAACTTATAACTCAAAATACTTTATCCCTATATATGAAGAATCAGCAAGATAAATATAGTATGTATTCATTAAATTCTGATTAACAAGAAACATTTGTAAAGCCAACAGGGTAAACTTACCTTTCTATTATTTGCGGTTTATAGCATGAAACACTTTAGATAAATGATAAATTACTTGCAATTTATATAGTAAATAACTTTATTCACGAGTTTTTGACGTAAAACACTTTATTTACAACGATAGAAAGGGGTGAAATGAAATTAGAATTCGTTAGGAAAGAAAGATAGATTTTTTCGTGGTCATAACCAATCTTCTAAGGATGAGATTTTCGTTTGGCACATTCAATGAAAGAAATTTCTTATCAATGTATATCGGCGGTAAGTTCCAGGTCAAAGAATTCAGTTTGGCAAATGAGATTCCAGTTAGGTAATCTACAAAAGTTCGTTTTGTATGGGAATGGCAGCTTAGAAAATTTTCATAGGATCTGACCGGTAATGAATTTAACCAGTTTCTCAAATTCCCAATTTGCTTGACCAACGAGCTTTACCATACACTATCCCTCACCTTGTTTGTGCCAGATGAATTCCTGTGAAGACGCCACGTAAATAAGGTGTGAAATAAACTTGACTGCTTAGGCGAGATCTTGCCTCTGGCATGTTTGGCAGCCAAATGAGGACGATTCAATGTCCCTCCTGGTGACGTCATGTGTAAGATATATTTCCAGAGAAGTAACTGGTTCATATAATATTTGAGGGCTACTGTAGTAGTGGTCCCTGGCAGGCAATTATGGCAGAGATGCAAGGGAGAGAGAGTATTTTAGGTACAACAAGTGGAGGCAAATAAAATAAAACGAGCATTATTATGGGCAAAATAGAATACAGGTATACCTCGGCTTACGTCGTTTGGAGTTAAGTCGTTCTCGAATATATGTCGGTTTTCAAAAAAATATATGGAAAAATAAAAAAAAATAAAAATAAAGTTTACGTCATTATAATCAACTTTACGTTTGTCCGCTACAAATATTGGAATCATAATATCACTAGAAAACCATTAAAAGCACATGAATTCATGTTACTGTACAATAAATAAAAACAAAAGCACATAAAATCATGTTATTGTACAATAAATCATAGTCATAGTCATAGATTTTACAGCCAAATATTTAGTATACATACACGAATAAATATGTACATTATATTCAGAGGCACTAGCCTGCTGAGCAAGAGCTCCTTGGCAGGCAGTTTAATATACATTATCACATAAATTAAAGTATGACGGCAATATTTAACAAAAGCTCCAATTAGCAATCTCATACTTATCTTGTAATAAAACAAAACAGTAGCCTGACCTTAACCAGGACATAATGATACACTAATACTGTATTAATTATTAATCAACAGCTGCTTGATTTTGCCTAGTAAATAAATGCTGTTTGAATTTCTTATTAAATAAAGTTGTGCCAGTTATTGTTTTTAAATCTTCTGGTAATGCATTCCAACATTTTGGGCCAAAACAGTGAATAGAAAATTTGTACAAGGTTGTTCTCGGCTGCGGACATATCAAATTTATACTGTTACCTCTGGTTCCATGGTTGTGTTGAATAAATCTAAATAATTTGCTGTTATCATTAACATCACTATGCATAATAATAAGACAGAAATATCGCATCAAGTAATTAAATTTAAGCAAGTTTAGCTCCTTGAATAAAGAGGAAGTTGAGTCATATTTTTCACTATATGTAATAGTTCTGATCAGTCTTTTCTGAGTTACAAATACATCCCTTACAACCCCAGATGGACAAACAGTATATAATATGAGGATAACACAGGGAATAGTATATGCTTTTTAAGGCCTCATTTGTTAGGTTATGGCGAATTTTATACAAAATTCCACACGTCTTGGACAGTTTTGAGCAGACAGATTGAATATGATATTTCCAACTTAAATTTTCATCAATAATTACTCCCAAAAATTTCTTACAAGCAACTCTTTTAACTTCATACCCATTCATATTAACTTGACCAATACTGTGTACTACAGATCTATTTTGAAATAGGATATAGTCAGTTTTGGAAACATTTAGCTTTAATTTATTAACAGAGACCCAGTTGTTAATCTTTTCTAGTTCACTATTTAAAACAGAATGCAGGTGGTCAAGGTTATTATCATGCAAGAGAAGGTTGGTGTCATCTGCATAGAGAATATATTTGAATTTATTACTGGCATTGGACATATCATTTATATAAACTAAAAATAACAATGGGCCCAGTATTGATCCCTGTGGTACTCCCCTCTCAATAGTTTGCAACAAAGATGCTTTCCCATTACAATATACGGCTTGTTTTCTATTTTTCAAGTAGCTCTTAAATAACTGTAATGGTGTTCCCCTAATACCCACACAAGTTAGTTTTTCTATTAGTATATCATGGTCTAATGAGTCAAATGCTTTGGACAAGTCTAGGAAAACCCCTGCAACAAAGTTTTAATTTTCCAAAGTTTGATAAACATCACTTGTAAAGTTCATTATCGCTCTTTCAGTGGTCTTATTATTACGGAATCCGTATTGATTTTCGGATAATAGGTTGAACTTTTCAAGGAATTCTTTAAGTCTGTGAACAATCGCTTTTTCAAACACTTTACTTAAAGACAGTAAGATAGATATAAGTCTATAGTTATTTTCATCATCTACAGTGCCTGACTTAAAAATAGGTATTACTTTAGCACTTTTTAGTTTGTCTGGAAAACATCCTTGCTGAAAACATAGATTGATTATGTGGGTAAGTGGGGTATCAATGTAATGGGCAGTGACTTGGAGTAGTTTTGATGGAATTTCATCATATCCCAATGCTGTATTTGGTTTTAAGGTTTTTATATATTTAGTGACTTCCTCCCTTATTACAGGATACAAGTAAAACGAAAAGTCTGGTGGATTATTAAGAAACTGTCGGTGTGAGTTTTGATGCACATTTTGTTGTTCCTGTGTTGGTTGTGCTATAGTTAAGAAATGATTATTAAAGATATTAGCAGTGTGGTCATTATCATTTTTTAATTTGATTTCCTTTGAATGATTAATTTGTTTTCGTCCTATTAGGCTGTTTATAGTATTCCAGGTGGACTTGCTGTTTCCTTGTTCCTTCTTAAGTTTATCCTGAAAATATCTATTTTTTGCAGCTCGGAGTAGTGTTACTAATTTGTTCCTGTAAGCTTTATATCTGGTTCCAAAAGACAAAGGCCATTTTGATGCAAGCCTTTCTAATCGGTGTTGTTCTTTGATACTATTTTTTAATCCTGCAGTTATGTGTGGGCATCTGTTGTTTTTATTATTTACAGTCGATTTTCTTAGAGGAAAGCAGTCTAGAAATTTATCTCTAAATGTACAGTGAAATTTATTAAAAGCTTCATTTGCATTATTTAAGTCAATGATATGTTGCCATTTTTCATGTGATATATCTCTAGTAAATTTAGCTATGTTATCATCAGAGTAATGACTTTTTTCTACATATGCATCATTTTTGTTCTTCTTTTTTAAACTGGGAGTATACTGCAAAATGATCTGTTATGTCGGTGTACACTATGTAATTACTTATGTTGTCTTCAAGATTTGTGGTCCATATATGATCGATTAGAGATGCACTATTTTCAGTTACTCTCGTAGGTTTAGTAGTTATTGGGAAGCAGTCACGAGAATACATTAAGTTTATAAAATCAGTTACTCTTTGATCATGTATTTTAAACAAATCTAAGTTCCAATCACCGAAAAAATAATTAGTTTTGTACTTTTTTCTTGCTGCAAAATCAAATACTTTCAGTAAAGCTTCAAGGAATTCAGTCATGTTCCCCTTTGGTGGTCTATATACAGATGAAAAGAAGCAATTTTCCTTGCCGTTATGTACCTGTACACTAACACATTCAATGAATCGCTCCATCATACTGCACTCCTTTATAACACTCGAGCTATACTTATTAGCTACATATATATATACACCTCCACCTTTCCTGTCTCTGTTCTGAGTGAACATATTGTACCCTGTTATATTATACAATGATTCAATATCATTATCCAGCCTAGTCTCCGAAAAACCCATTACATCACATATATTATTTTCTGTTAAACATTGATCAACAAATATTTGAAGATTATTTGCAAGACTTCTGATGTTCATGCACAAAACCGAAAATGCATTAGATTTATTTAAATTTGAATACAGTTCATTTAAGTATATATAAATTGAAAAAGTGTTGGTTGCGTTTCTCATATTATTCAAAAAGAAATCTATTTCATTTTCAAGATCAAGTGGGTTAAATATCATCTTATCAAGCTCATTGATACATAAATAATTGGGAAGTACTTTGTCATTGTTTGTTAGCCTTATAAGTTCATCGTCACTAATGGAATAGTATGGGAGGTATCTATTTACAGCCATGGTGAAGAAATAAATTATACTACTTTTACATTACTGACTTACAAGCTACCATTCTACCATATCTTACCGGGTTCTTCCGGCCATTAATTGGTTTAGGGTGCAACCGTTTTATAGCTCCCGCGGCGGGAGACACGGCAGGAAGGGGTGCGGGTGATGACATATCACTCTCCCCCCTCACTCCTGCACCATCGATCCTGGTCAACTCCTCATCCACGCCACCCACAGCACCCACTGCACCAGCCACACTCTCGGAGTTGTATTGTTCCTTCACGATGAGCTTTGTATGTTTAAAGTAGGCAAATTTCCCTACTGATCTAGCCTTTTTTAGTTGTGGAATCTGTGCAGATTTTATTGCCTGTGATGCGGCACGCAGGTCATCATTAAGGTAGATCTTGGTGCCTTTCAACTTTTTGGCATTTTGCAAAAATGCATACAGTAGTAGTAGTTCCAATATCTACGGTTAGGCATTGTCACTCGTCATTCCTGCGAAACCACTATTGTTTTGAATTGATTAGTTTATGCACGGTATATGTCTGTTTATCGGCTACTCTCATTCATTTGTGACCTTATATTTTGCCCCCATGGCACCTAAGAAAATTCCTAGTGCAAGTGTTAAGCTTCATGCTATAACACTGGACGATAAACTGGCTATGATCGGATATTATGAAGAAAATTGAGAAAAAACATTAAGAACAAACAGCAAAGTTATTTTTAATATAATATTGTCAGGGAAATAGCATGTGAGGGTGCATCAGCTGATACGGAAGTAGCAAAACGTTTGCCGATAGAGGTTTGTTCTCCCACATCCTACTCCTCTTCTACTGCTTAATGCGATCGGATATTATGAAGAGAATGGAAAAAAGCATTAAGAACAAACAGCAAACGAACGTGCAATATAATACTGTCAGGGAAATAGCGTGTGAGGGTGCATCATCTGATACGGAAGTAGCAAAACATTTGCCGATAGAGGTTCGTTCTCCCGCATCCTACTCCTCTTCTACCGCTTAATACAATCGGATATTATGAAGAAAATTTAATAAAAGCATTAAGAACAAACAGCAATCATATTTTTAATATAATATCGTCAGGGAAATAGCGTGTGAGGGTGTATCAGCTGATACGGAGGTAGCAATACGTTTGCCGATAGAGGTTCGTTCTCCCGTATCCTACTCCTCTTCTACAGCTTAATGCGATCGGATATTATGAAGAAAATAAAAAAAAAAACATTAAGAACAAACAGCAAACATATTTTTAATATGATATTGTCAGGGAAATAGCGTGTGCGGGCGCATCAGCTGATACAGAAGTGTGACAAAACGTATGCATCCTCGTCCTCACTGCCACCATCAGTGTTACCAGAATAAATGAATGAGAGAAATGATAAATATAAAAAACATACATGTAAGCTGGTAAGTTATTTCAAGTATCTTAAAGATGAAGTACATTTTTATTTAAATTACAGTACTACCATCTTGTAATTAATATACATCTTAAAATGTACCATACATTTGAAAAGAAAAACAACCGCTTTATCTGGCAACACTGGCCACCATGCACGTCCTATGCTAAGCCTGTTGACAACGGCATGATAGAGTTCATTAATATGTTTACTGTACAGTAAATCTGTATATCTAGGCTAGCATAGAGACAAGCTAATTCGATTTAAGTCGTTTTTCGACTTATGTCGTCTCTCCTGGAACCAATTAACGACGTTGGGTGAGGTATACCTGTACTGGCAAACAATCTCTAGAACGTTCTTTGCATTGTAGGAGACGGAACTTCACTAATCAAATAATAAAGAAATTACTGAAATGTATCTAGACAGGCTAATGACATATCAGCAGGGTCAAATTTATAACAAAATTATCAGCAAGAACAATTTTTATAATATAAAAAATTTATTAGCAAGAGCTGTTTTATAAGAAAATTGTAAAAAAAAAACGTATCTAATAGACTCGCTAGGATTATGGCCTTATTCATGAAGAAAAGGAACGATCAGAAAACAGAAATAGGGGGGAGACTTTTATATTGGGATCATGCTTTCTACATTTACAAGAATATTAAATAAGAAAAATTTAAAATGAACTATAAGCTGAAATATTAATTGCAAATAATCATAATCTGCAACAGGCGAGGAGTGAGTATTATTTTAATAAGAAAAAAACAGTTAATAATTACTAACTTAACTAATAAGGCATCTACTACAGCCTCTTGGTGACTTTGAGTGACACACTCTGTCACACAATCCTCCACTATCTCCCCCACATTATCGCTGTTGATATTAAAGTCCAAGCTTTTATCTCGAGGTACAATTTCATTGACAATAGCAAAAGCTTTAGCCTCAGAGTTCTCAAAGTCTCAGTCTGATACATAATTTCTTCCAGGCCGAGTTCAGGGTCCTGTAAGTAACTTACTCACGGGCTATGTAAATAAAATTTAAGCTATGGAGGATGTGATATAAATTTTTCAAGTAGTCACAAAATGTTAAAGTTGTATTAAAAGTCATATTAAGACACTTTTAAAAATGTGCTTCGTTATACAGTCTTTTAGTTGGTAATGACCTGCTGGGCCATGGGCTGGATTAAAGGAGTCATGTGTGGACAGGAACTTCACTGTGATTAAGTCACACTCTACCACCAACTCGTCCAATACAAGAAGGCACTCTAAGTATTCAGTCCTCTGCAATCTTCATTTACTAATAACCTTAACTCCTTTAGCAATATCAGCTTTCTTGATTGACTCTTTATGTTTTGGAAAAGTACGATCGTAAATTATAGAGAAC
Source organism: Halocaridina rubra (assembly GCA_037179515.1). Lineage (NCBI taxonomy): Eukaryota > Metazoa > Arthropoda > Malacostraca > Decapoda > Atyidae > Halocaridina > Halocaridina rubra. Next base: position 23,915 of record JAXCGZ010023694.1, read on the forward strand.
CAAGTTGCTTGGCAAGATAAGACATGAAAGCAATTTTCATGTTTACTCAGATTGTTTTTTTGACTCTGTGGCTCTAACTACTTTCATTGTCATAAACAAAAATTACTATACGAAAAGGCCCAGCATATTCATTTGGAGATTTGCGCTGAGCAGCGGCTGAGGCATAACTAAGACCCTCTCAGCCTCCATGGCCAAGATGCCATTTGCCTTTCCATTTCAAAAATAAAGAGAAAATCGAGAACCTAAACGTTTTTTGTTTAGAAAATCTCTCCCAGAACCAAGCTGTTCGAGATGTAAAGCATTCGAAAACCAAGCTCCGCTGCATTCTTCCTCCCACTGTCGAGGTTTGAACCTAGGACTTGTATAGCAGGAGTACACAGGTAAGTACACTTTGCCACAGAGGTCACTTATAGGGGAGAGACATGAAACATTAACTGAAGTTAATCGTATTTACTTACAACACTGCTGCACCTATTCCACTCTTAAATTTTTACTGCTCTCCCGACCAACCAGTGACCACAATACACTTTAAATTCTCCTCCTCAACATGGACCGAGCTTAATTAACTGACAGAACAAAGCACAGCAATTACATTCCTCAATGTTTCCAAATATTCTACCTCCTACTGTCGGCTTTCGAGCATGGGACCAGAAAAACGAGAGTTCACAGCTTAGTGTGTTCAGCAATTGAGGTTGCTGCAAGAGATAAAACTGGAATTTCTGAAGTTACACAGATTTACAGAGGACTCAACTGTGCCTACTCTACTCTGAAATTTTTACCTCTCTCCCAACCAGCATACACAAATGCAATGAAATTACAACAGCATGAGGTAGAATATTTAAAAAACATTTGCAAATATTTAAATACGAATTTGCCTAGCACTGTTTTTTCAACTGATTAACCTCGGTCATTACTGAGGAGGAAACTGAAATGCATATACTAGTCACTGGCTACTTGGGAGAGAGGTAAAAATTTCAAAGTACAATAGATGCAGTAGTGCCCTCTGTAAATTTGAATAACTTCAGTAGAAGTTCCCGTTCTCTTTTTTAGACACCTCTACGACTCAGCACACTCAACTGCGAACTTCTGTTCTTCAAATCCCAGGTTAGAATACTAAGAGAAGGGGAAAAATATTTGGATATATTTATATGCGTAATTGCATAGCATTGCTCTATCAGTTGATTAATTTCAGTTCATTCTGAGGATGAGAAAGAAATGTGTTTGTTGGTCATTGGCCAGTCAGGTGAGAACACACATTGTAGTGACCATTGTAAATCTGAGTAACTTCAGTAGTTTCCAGTTCTCTCTCTTTTAAAGACCTCTGTTGCTCAACACGCTAAGCTGTGGATTCCAGTTCTACAAGTTCCAGGTTCGAATCCCGACAGTAGGAGGTAGTATATTTGGAAAGATAACATGCATAACTATATTGCATTGCTCTATCAGACTTCATCTTGTTAGCATTTCACTTTGAACAATGAAACAATTCCTGTTCTTATATGTCCTTCTCCTGAAAACAATCATTATACTGCATATCCTACACAACCAACTCATAATCACCTCTCTACCAGTTTTCAGAAATACTGCATTGATTTGGTTATTAGTTGCATTCCCACCTTCTGTCTCTAACACAAACAGAATAATTATATTAAGTATATTATGATTAATAATAAAGTTAAGATGTAATGGTAATTTCCTTTTAAAATATATTATAATACCTCAGTGAAAGGAAAACTGATAATAAATGTAAGAAATGAACTAAAGTGGCAGGACTCATATTATCTACAATATCCTCAAAATTTCCATCACTTGTTTTGAATGCATAAAAAAGATTTAGGGAAGGAAGGACTATTATCTCCCTCTATACCATTTAGTCAGCTCTATCAACGTGCAAAGAATATAAGGGAGAAGTTTTACTACTACTTCTCTAACAACTACTACTACTATTACTACTACATGCATACATATACACGGCACCATTCCCCCGGGGAATGGCCAAGCCAAGAACCATGCATTCACTATGATCCACACATACTTCAGCTACTACTCTTAGCTTCTTGGGGATAAAAGGTTGCCACATTTCCCCCCTACCATCCTGTTTGGGTCACCCACAAGGTAGGCAGAGAAGGATATTCTACAGTGAGGCCCAACAGCCGAAGCTGGTTTGCCCCCACTGCTTCATCACATAGCAACTCCCTGCACACCCGTCCATCACAGTTCACTGAGCTAGCAGGTACAAGATATCCCTTTGGCCCGTGTCACCTATATACAATCTCCCTCGACTCATTTCTATCTCTTGAACGCTCTCTCCCCTGTTCCACTGACAATCCAAGTGAATCCAATGCCCTTTTCACACCATCCATCCATCTCATTCTAGGTCTTCTTCTTGTCCTAACTCCAACCACTTGTGCACTCCACACTCTCTTCACTATACATTCATCACTCATCCTTTCCATGTGAGCAAATCAATTCAAAACAGTGCTCCCTCGTTTATCGCAAGGGTTCGGTTCCGGGACCTGCCATGATATATGAAAATCCGCAAAGTAGGAGCACCATATATATTATAGGTATTTTACATTTATCTTTACCTTTACTGTATAAAACTTCCCTGCACTGTTAACAAACCACCCTTTACTTCATTACTAACAGCATGCAAGCGTAACCTTATATGAAAGTGATAGGTGAGCTTACCGTGAATGACGTGTACATACTCTACAGCCAATGACAGCTTTACGGCTGCTCTTTGCGAGAGAAGAACATGGTAAAGGGGAGTTGCTGTCGCTGTTTCTTCTTTTGTGCGAAGATGGTCATGGCATCGTTGATAGTATTGCAGAAGTGCAATATTATAGAACCATATCATCGTCATGCTCCTGCAACTGGTGTTGGAGTTCTTTGGCCATGATATACATGGCTGCCAGCCATTCGAGTGTAAGGCCAGGTTCTTCGACTTCTTCGTGCGTTTCCTTTTGTTGTCCTTCTTCCTCTTCTTCGCTCGCTGATTTTGTCATTTCCTCCAAGTCTTCATCAGTCAACGGCTGCAAGTGGCAGTTGATCAGTTCATTGACGTCTTTGTGACTCATATCTTTAAAGCCTTTTCCTCCTAGCAATGCAGCCAACTTCACAGCTTTCGCAACTGCCTAGTTATGCACTTCGTCAGGAGCAAGTTCCTTGTAGTCGTAGATGAGTTCCGGCCACAATTTCTTCCAGCTGGCATTGAATGTGGCTGACTTAATCTCTTTGACTGCATTCTGAATATTTTGAAGGCATGTAGCAATCGTGTAGTTACGCCAGTACATCTTTAGTGCAAATTCTTTGTCCGCATCCATGGAGTAAACCAGGTTTGCCAGGGCATTTTGTGCGTAGAGGGCCTTGAACGCACGAACAACACCTTGATCCATAGGCTGAATCAGTGATGTCGTATTCGGTGGCAGGAACTCTACCTGAACACCGCCATAATGGAGATCAGTTGCGTGGCCACCAGCATTATCCATCAAAAGAAGGACTTTAAATTCAAGGCTCTTCTCCGCAAGATAAACTTTGACCTGAGGGATAAAGCATTGGTAAAACCAGTCCGATGTGAGGCTTTTAATGATCCAAGCCTTAGGGTTATTCATCCAATAAACTGGCAGCAGATTCTTGTTTTTATTCTTTAAAGCCCTAGATTCTTTGACTTGTAGATAAGCCCGGGCTTTAACATAAAGCCCGCAGCATTCCTGCCCATGACAAGGGTAACGCGGTCTTTGTGCGTTTAAATCCCAGGGCTTTAGCTTCTTCCTTGAAAAGAAAAGTGCGGGACGGCATTCTCTTCCAAAATAATCCAGTCTCATCCATGTTAAATACTTGCTCAGGAGCATAATCGCCTTCCTCGACAATTTTCTTGAAGTCATTCTTTACATAATCTTCAGCTGCAGCTGTATCTGCAGAGGCAGCTTCTCCATGCACCAAAACGATCTTTAGGCCAAAGCATTTTTGAAATTTAGCGAACCATCCCTTGCTTGCAACGAACGATGGTTTCCTTAGTGGAGAATCACTGGACGGTCATGGTTGTGGGTCGTCCATTTCTTCTTTCTCCTCCTCCTCAAGGTCGCCACTGTCGTAGTCGTGTTCGTTTGCAGCGGATGTCTCATACAGCTTCTTCGCCTTTGTTTGTATGATACTCGTGTCTAAGGTGATGTTCTTCTTCCTGCAATCAGCAATCCACAGGGCCAATGCAGATTCAATCTGCACTATTATCTCATTATGAGGTGATACGACCCTCTTCGCTGTTTTATTACAAGTAATAGTCGCTGTTTTATTAAAGCTAATAGTCGCTGTTTTCCTGATATTTGCCTCGTCCTTCTAGATGTATTGAACAGTAGATTCGTTGATGCCGAAATGGCGGCTGACATCCAAGAACCTTCTTCGTTCCTTCAGCATATCTAACAGTTTTACCATATCTGTTATGGTCAATATCTTCCTTTGCCACTTAGGCTTACTACCAGAAGCCTTAAATGATGAAGGACGCTTGGGATCGTTGCAGGGGTTGAAATACAAGTTTCACAAAATCGCAAGCACAACGTATTAAGAATAACAACGCAAATGGCACACACATGAGTAGACTGAGTGGGTGAGGTGAGACAATGAAAGATGCTGGGAGAACCAAGTTTCAATCAAAAAACCAATCAGACCCCATGATACAGAACATAGGGATAAACAATTCTGTGATTCGTCGCGTCCCACCCATCAGCCAATAGCATCCCGAGTACTATCCCACATAGGTGCGGCCCTTTGTGTTTTCCAAGACGCCAATATGCTATCGTACAGTATTTTATATGGTGCAATACTGTGAGTTACATGTTTAAATTTATGTTTTTTACTATTTTTTACTGTTTTATTATTCTTAGGCTTGGAAATACTATTTATATCAATAAAATAATGAAAATACTGGGAATTTTAATATGTACTATCTCACGTAGGTGCGACCAGTATTTGTTTTATATGGTGCAATCTTGTGAGCTACGTTTAAATTTATGTTTTTTAATATTTTCTGCTGTTTTAATATTCTGAGGCTAGGAAATACTTTTTTTATTAATAAAATATTGAAAATACTGGAAATTTTAATATGTACTATTTCACATAGGTGCGATCCTTTGCGTTTTCCGAAACGCCGATACCGGTATCGTATTTTATATGGTGCA